>JASDQU010010317.1:29277-39635 GCA_032191745.1 Picea mariana | reverse complement strand
GGGTAAGATCCTCCATGATTCCATGTAAGCCTCCAAAGGCATGTCTCTATGATCCAATGTGCGGGCTTGAAACATCCAACTTGTGGGATTTTTTCCCCATGGAAGCCCAAGCTAGGCTTGTTCTCCCAAAACTGGCCACCAAGTAAGGTATTGCAAAACAAAAGGGTACGCCCTCCAAAGATATCAATTCAAATATATCATGACAAGTGTAAACCACATCTAACAAACAAGGCACCTAAGCATGTGCATCAAAACTGCCTCATCAAATTAAACAAATGCTCAAAGACCCTATACAATTGACTAAGTTTAAGTATGGGAGGGGTGTCATAAAATTCCTATTGGGTAGACCAAAACTCTCAAGTAGGGGATGCTCCCAAGGATGGCCTTTCAAGGTTATGTAATGGATGATGAGGTGGAAAGGGATTTAGACTTCATAGGTGAATGATTTTAATGACATACAAGGGCTCGTATTATCTCATTTATGGATGCCTTTGTAGAGGGTATGCCGCACCTTTGTTTGCGATGCACTTTTTCTAAGCCCATGTTCTTATCATTCTTTCTTAACTCTTCCTTTCTCTTTATGTTTCTTTCTTTTTTTAAGGAACAAGTTGAAGGCCATTGTCCTGGCTTGGTGTCCAGATAATGATAGTGTCACTCACAAATACCTCATGGAAATGAGAAGCATGGCTCATGATGAGACCCCCTTTCTCTCAATTGTGTAACTAAGAACCACTACCATGGCTTGGTGACCAAATCATGGTAATGTCATACCTCTAAATACCCATGATCATGATAGGTTTACTCGTGAGGAGACCTCCCATCCTCCAACTAACCCATTAAGCATTCACTATCATTTATTTTTGTAGGTCCCCCATTTCTTATAGAGAAGTGTTTCATTTCTTTCTCGGGGATCCCTGGGCAAAGCATCTTGAAGGTCTATATTTAGGCTTTTATATTTTTATCCAACAACAATCCCTCTAGGCCTTCAGCCCCTTCTTCCCATGAAAGGAGGTACATGACCTTCTTGGGTCACTAAAGTCAAAGGGCCTAGAAGAGGAAAATATGATGGGAATGTAATGAGCAGAAAGTGGTAAGTGTGGTCGGGAATGGTACGACAACCCCTTAAGGGACCCCTAGTCACAAACCTTCCCCAAAGGTTGGCCACTTACTAGGAAATATATGACACTCACCAAGGTGAAACAAGGTCAAAATCAAAATGTCCAAGTAAGCGTTCTATAATCAAAAGAAACTTAAATACAACATGTTTAAATGCCTCAAATATTAGGGTGATTACTTGTCACAATACCTTACTTGTACCGCATGGAGCAAGACCCATATGCCTTCTAGAAGCTAGCTGGTGTGGTGGATGCGCTGACAATGGATCCAAAATGTCGTGATAGAGAGGGATTTTGTATGTGCAAGTGGACATTGCTATTCATGTGGTCTCTCGACACTCGATATCTACAACCTGAGGGCCTCAAGATATCATCTCCTTAGTTATCCCACAAAATGGGGATAACAAGCAGGATGGGCGCTTCTTCTTGGGATAGGGGAAGTATACAGTGGAGATATTGCATAGGTTCATGATGATATATTGTAGGCCCATGTCCATGCCTCTAGCCACGAACTAGAGGAAAATTGATGCATCAGATTCAAAGACAGTAGACCCCACTGTCTATCTTCATATGATGGGATCACTCATGTATCTGGTCAACACTCAGCTAGATATCATCTTTGCAGTAAAATCTTTGATTCATTTCATGTTGGACCCTCAGAGAGTACATTGGATAGTTTTGAAGCATGTGATTCACTACCTGAGTGGTACAGTGGAGTACAGGTTGTTATATGAGTGTAGTGGTGGAGTGATATTGTTAGGCTTTACAGATGTTGATTGGGCAAGATGTGCAAAGGACAAAAAGAGTACTTTGGGTTATTATTTCGGAATTGGATCATGCATCATTTCCCAGTTCAACAAGAAGTAAAGATCGGTGGAATTAATCTCTTCTGAGGCAGCGTACATGACTGTTACCTTGGCAGCATGTGAGGCACTGTGGTTGAGGAAGCTACTCTTGGGATTGTTCAAGCAGGAGCTAGAAGCTATTGGGATTCACTGTGACAATCAGAGTTGCATCAAGATCTCTGAGAATCCAATGTTTCATGATCATAGAAAGCACATTAACATCATGTATCACTTCATCTGGGATTGTGTCCAGATAGGATCCATGAGGCTTGAATGAATACAGACTCATGAGAAGATAGCATATATTTTTACCAAGGCACTGAGCAGGAAGAAGTTTATAAAGTTCAGAGATCAGATGGGGTTGACACAGAATCCCTTCCTCGCTAAGAGGGAGTGTTGATATTGGATAGCAAGGAAGGTCTTCACCATGCATGGAGGAGGACAATGAAACTTAGCCAAGTTGATGGGTTAATCTTTTTCTTAATGTTGTGCTTAGGAAAAAGTACATTAAATAGGTTATATTTTAATGTTGACTTCATGAGTACTTTTTTTATAAAGTTAAAGTGAGAAATAATTTAAGTTGTGATCTTTTAATCTTGACCATTGATCTCATAAGGTGTGTGAGGATCAAACTTGGCCCTCAATCCTTTTGGAGATAGGGTTTCTCACTTTCTCATTGATTAAAAAGGAGATCGACTTGGTGAGGGGTGCATTATGCAGAAGAGAGGTGTGATTTTCTGAAGCGAGAAAGAGGAGAATCACTTGAGGTTTTGGAGAGAGAGTTTGCAATGAGACAGAGGAGGATTCTACACTAAGATTGGCACACATATTCAACACTGCATATGTATTTTCCTACTTATATGAGAGCATCCATACTAGGTGATGCAAAACCCACGTAGGTATTCGTACAACTACATAGAGGATCACGCAGGGGTGTTTTCTGGCACGATTTGGCTCGAGAGGATTTGTAGAAAGGGGTCGTACATTTGTTGAGGAGGTTTGGAATTTGAATAGGCCTATTTTATTGTAATAGATCTCTATATTTTCCTACTCAATAATAATAAAATCCAAATATGTTGCATTGGTTTTCCCTCCGGGGTTTTTCGAGGGACGAATTGTCCAAAAATTACTTGTGTACATTTGATGTCATTGTTGTTATATTTTACTATTAAGTTCCTAGTTATTATTTTTGTTGTGTATTATTTATTTGTGAAAAAAACCTAGCATAAGCAGTGAACAAAAAAATTAATTGGTTTAGTGAACTCAATCTAGAGAAATTTCACAGAAGGGAGGAGGATGCCATTATCATTAAATGGATCCCTCCTCAAACATTATTTCAAAGGTGGAAATTGCCTTCTTCAGAGGCCAAGCCCCAGGTAAATAGGTAGGTGATTTTGATTTCCTACATTTGCATTTTGATTTCTCATGATAGTTTAGCTACATTTCATATTTCATTTTTCTCTACTTGCATATTGATTTCATGTTTAGTTTAGATTTTTAAAAAAATGTTCTAAAATTTTATTTTCTAGATTAGTTTTCATTTTTTGGTTTTGATATATATGGATGAAGGGTGATAAAACCACCCTGGATTTTACGGTTTTATGTTTCAGTGTAGGCACAAGTCCACCAGGAGATGTTGCGGTTCTCATGAAATCTACGATGAGTACATGTCCCCAAGTAGGAGCTATATGTTATCCCCAACTCCTAGGGATAACTAAGGAGATGATGTCTCGAGGCCCTCATGTTGCAGACATGGAATACCGAGAGATAGCTTGACCAACAACGCCCACTTGCATGGACAAAAACCCACCTCACCACCACATCTTTAGGTTCATCACGATGCTATCCACCATATTAGTTGGCTTTTAGAAGACATTGGGTCTAGCTCCATGAGGTACAATCCAGGTATCATGGTGAGTGTCATTTCAATATTTGAGACATTTAAGTTTGTTGCATTTTAAACTGCTTTTGATTATGTAACATCTTCTTGGATATTATGCTCTTTGCCCTGCTTCACTTTGGTGGTTGACATTGTGCCCTAGTAAGAGGGTCACCCTTAGGGATAGGTTTGTTATTGGGAGGTTCTCTTGATGAGTCATCATGCCATTCCTAACCATACTTGTCACTTTCTACACTTCATCCCCTCGTCTCCTTACCTTTTTTGATTTTCGGGTGTACTGACCCAAGAATTGGTTGTCCCTCATTTCATGGGAAGAAAAGGTTGAAGGACAAGAGGCTTGTAGCTGGAAAAAGATAAAATCCAATCATGAACCTTCTAGATGCTCGCCCAGGGATCCCAAGGACAATGAAATGTCTCTCATAAGAAATTGATTGGATACGTAAAAGAAATAACTAATGCAAAATGCCAACCAAGTTAGAGCATATGTGGGCTCATTTTTTCATTCTTAAGTAGAATCCCCACACATGTTTTCAACTTGGGAAGCATGATCTGACCAGGGTAGAGTCAAGGTGGTCACCATTTTTCATGCTTAGGTAGAATCCCCACCTTGGTTTGAACCTGGAAACATCTTAAAAGAATAAAAGGCAATAAATGGGCTTTAAAAAATGTTGCATTGAAAACGAAGGTGCTACACACCCTCTACAAAGGCACCCATAAATGAGACACTACAACCCCTTGTATGTCATGAACCCCATGCCCAAGAATATCGCCCCCATCCATGTCACTTCATCCACATTACTTAGAGAAAGGTATTATTGGGAAACACTCCTAAACTTGAGGTATGATTTACCCAATAGGTCATGTTGTCAACCCTCCCATACCTAAACTAGGAAAATTGCATAGGCTCTTTGAGCACTTGTTTATTTTCACAAGGTAGTTTGGATGTACATACTTGGATGGCTCTTTTATTGATTTGATTTACTCATCATGATGCATTTGACTTGAGATCCTTGGAGGGTGTATTCATTGTTTTTGCAGGACCTAGTTGGTGGACAGTTTTGGAAGAACAAGCCTAGCTTGGGCTCCCTTGGGGCTTGAAGCCCACAGGTTGGATACCCGGGTCTACATGTCAAATGATGATGATTTCCTTTGGGGGCATGAGATGAAACCATGTAAGACCTAACCCAACCTCTTACTAGCCCAACGACTTACTCTTGGGGCCAAAACGTCATACTTTGAGGGCTTGACGTCATGCATAGGTCGGGGTTTGGTGGTAAAGGGACACATGGAATCATTTGATGAGGAATTATTGACTTGGTGTAAAGAGGGCCCTAGAACCTTGGGGGAAGGCCTTTGGAGGCCCAACGTTTCATCCCCAACCTCAATGACTTGCCAAAGATGCCAAAATGTTTCCCTAAAGGGGTGACACAATTTTTTTCTAGCGTTTTTACTGTGCAAAATCAAATTTTAAATTGTAAAGGGAAAAGTAAGGGGTTTTGTCCCCTTAATTTGTGGTTTACCTTAAGTTTTGTAGAAAAAATCTTATTAGAGGTTTTTGTATAAATAGAGATCATTTCTATCTCATTTGAACATAGCTCTCCCATTGTGAGAAGACTACTTGGCTGAAATTTGCGCCCTCTTTGGGAAAAATTGGTATCTCTCTCTCTCTTGCAAATGTTTTTTGGTATATATCTTGATGAATGGGTGAGCTAAGGTGGTGCGCACCTCTTGGAGACTCTTGTTCTTACTTATGGATGGTTTGTCTTGGTGAAACTAGAGTTTGATCTTGCAACTTTCTTGGTTTTGGTAAGGAAAAAATTCATTCTTCTTGCTCATTTCATGATATTGTTGGTTAAAACCCTAGGAGTTGTATAATTGCATACACCCTCCATCAAGTTCTCTTCATTTTCTAGTTTACAAGTCTTTTATTGCAAGGTATCTTGGAGGAGTACAAAGGTGTACACCCTCCTTGATCTACCTTAAGTTTGGTTTGCATGCCCTAGGGAGTAAGAGGGTTTACACCCCTAGGGATATTGTTTATATAACTTGTGTTTTAAAGACTCCATTCACCCTTTTTTTAAAGGCACTAATCCGAAGTTTGCATTGGAGAAATAAATTGTTTGCATTGGTAAACGTGATTTAGTGAGATATTGATCTTGTTCAAGTTGAAAACTTTCCATGTTGCTTTGAGGTTGCTAAAGCCTCTAGGGCGTCTTAGTCTACTTAGTCTCTTGGGAGATACAATTGAATTAAAGCTATATCCAATAGGGCTGCAAAAAATTATTCTCTTTTTTATTCATAACTCACAATTCAACCGTCAGAAATTGCTAACAATTTACCCTTATAATCTACTAGTCCTATCACATATTTTGGGTGGATTCTTTGTGACTTTTGGTGGCTGATTTTTCTGTTGTAACAACTTGTTTTCTACAGCCATAAGGCTGAATAATATTTTTTTAGTACTTGTTTCTTACAACCTTGTTTCATTGCTAAAGTATTGTGCTTTTATACTGGAGTTATACTAGTGTTTAGCTAGCTTACCTCTTACATCATTTGTTATACTTTTAGAATTTTTTTTAGCAACTCTAATAATCTTTTTTTTGTTGATATATATATATTTGTTGACTGCTACAAATAGGGACATAAATCTTAACTTGCTTTTCCACTTAACATGTAGCTTGTATACTTGGTTTTCCTTATGTGTCGAGCAGGTACTATCATCATCCGCAGGTGCTCAAACTTCTTGCCGGCAACCATTGACCAGTACCTAGACTCATTTCCATGTCACTTTCCATTTAGAAACTTAAACTATATGGGTATTCATTCATAAGTATCACTTTTCATTTCATTTCCCCCTAGGGTCACCCAAGATTCCCCCCTTGAGGTGATCACTTCACCTCTAATGTGATGGGAGTACCTATCTAAGGTGACAGTGGGTACGTATTCTCCTAGTTGTCGACATCTTTTGGTTTGCGTTAGGATTTTCCCAACCTACATTTTGTGTGATAACACAACCAATGTTTATGATCATATATTCCCACAAAGAAAGTCACAAAAACTACCATGTCCATGAAAATATTGATGGAAAACACTTGGCAATACACATTGCAAATAACTAGTTTGTGCATGGATGGAGATGCGGCATAGTAGGTCGTTGTGATAACCAAATTTTGGCATACAAAATTCTTCTCACCATCATTATGCATGATAAGTTGATATTATTAGTGAAAAATATCGTAATTGGAAACATAATATTCACATATTTTTATATTCCTTGACTTATCAAACATTTACTTTATGCAATTTTTATGGCTTTTAAACGGACGTGTGCATAGGCCTCGTCGATACGAACCCAATGCAACTTGAAAGGGCTCAAATAGACATCGTATGTGAAAAATATCGCGGTCTGTTCATTTCGTCAAACATGCAAAAAAAATGCTGACTGTACAGTCTGTACAGTCCGTACAGTGCTGACGTGGCAGTTAACTATATAGGTCGTATGGTCATACAGCTAACATGGTAGGGTGCGTTGGCGCTGACGTGGGAAGGTACAGGTGGATGATTCATCATGTGACATGTGGCACCACTACAAGGGTGACATGTGGCACTGGTTGACGTGGCAAGGTTCGTACATTGTATGACACGTGGCAGGTGTGCTGATGTGGCAAGTGTGTTGACTGGGAAGTGTTTGCTAACGTGGTCGAATCAACACTTGATACTTGGAAGTTGGTGGGTGAATAGTGTGGTGCCACGTGGAACCCCTCCATTGGATAACATTTTGGCAAAAGTTTGGGTTCNATTTCGTCAAACATGCAAAAAAAATGCTGACTGTACAGTCTGTACAGTCCGTACAGTGCTGACGTGGCAGTTAACTATATAGGTCGTATGGTCATACAACTAACATGGTAGGGTGCGTTGGCGCTGACGTGGGAAGGTACAGGTGGATGATTCATCATGTGACATGTGGCACCACTACAAGGGTGACATGTGGCACTGGTTGACGTGGCAAGGTTCGTACATTGTATGACACGTGGCAGGTGTGCTGACGTGGCAAGTGTGTTGACTGGGAAGTGTTTGCTAACGTGGTCGAATCAACACTTGATACTTGGAAGTTGGTGGGTGAATAGCGTGGTGCCACGTGGAACCCCTCCATTGGATAACATTTTGGCAAAAGTTTGGGTTCAACGGGATTCGAACACGTGACCTCCGATCTGGGTGGCAAGGGTTTTGGCAGGGCAGGGCTACCAGCCTGCCCGCACTGTGTTTCTTACAACTAGATCATTTCATTTATATATGTGTTGCAATGAATGGTATGTCAAGCGGAGAAAGGGATGGGGCCTAGCCCCAACCCCCAGTTCAATGTTATCGCATACGACCATACACCGGACCAATCCCTTATGTTATGGCGCGCAGATGTTACATATGCCCCAGCTCCCCGACACTCTACCATGTGACCACTCCACATATCTATTAAAGCGGATATATATGGTTAGCACCCAGTCGGTCGGGCTAGCCCGCCGACCAAGGCGCTATACCAAGGGCTAAGGCTATGGGTTATAACTATCGAGTGCGTGGAGCATAGAGGACATGGCCATATGGCCTACACATGTGACCAAGAGCCGGGATCGGAGGGGACCAACGCACAAGCATTAGCACTTGGGCCACATGGAGGCACCCAAGTGACCAAGAGCCAGCGAAAAAGGGGTTGTGCCTGTATATTACCCAAAAGTGGGTTTTTCAACATTGTATTATGATTTTTTAGTGATTTTCTCAGCAATTTCTAGAGATTTTGGCTAATATTGGGGGATATTGGGCCTTTTTTAGGCCAGATCTTGGGGAGAAGTTGGGAGGTTGTTACCCACTTCTAGTCTATATAAACTAGAGGTTCTTGAAGCCATGGTGGGAGGTTCATAACATGAAAATGATGAAGAATTGTTGAGCCAAAGCCATTTTTATGCAGGGAAGCCATTGAGGAGAGCACCTTTGCAGGCCATTTCTGGGAGCTTCGTTCATCTGATTTCAGTGTCATCAGTTTTGTTGGGTTCTTGAGATCTGGTAGAACAAGACCAGATCAGTTTATAACATTTTTGGCACTTTTATGATGTACTTTTAAAGCTTTGAACAGAAATAAGAAAGCCTCACCCACCAAACTAGATCGTGTTGGGTCGTTTCACGCGTGCCCATGTCCTTCTTAATGTTGGGGGGTTAAGACCTTGGGTTCATCCATAGTTGACCAAATAAAAACCCAAGGCATCGACATATCAATCCGCATCCAATACTAATAAATGTCTCACCCGAGACACTGTGAGGATCATAGAGACCATATGGTCTTGTGTCGGGGATGAAGTACTAGACACACAGAGATCCATCAGGGATTGCATTCTTCATTCATTGCAACTTACTTAACAGATGACAAAACATAACAGAATAACACATTCATTGATACACATAATTGACACACCATAGGTCTAGAATCATTGTGGCTTTATTATCATCCTCATTCAATCATGCACATGCATACATTAAGAAAATCATTCATTGACAACAATAGAGTTTTCCTTTCTTATCCATTGCCCACTTTTACATTACATCGTGCCATGCACATCTCTTTAGAATCTACAGAGAGGACAGACTCAGACTTACAATAAGAGAGACTACAAAACATACATTCAAAGTTATCCCAATAGCACCCATACAACAAGAGCCCACGAACTAGTTCACTAACTAGCTGACTAACTCTGTTTATATTGTCGTTGCTTGCTTTTATATCATTCTCTTCTCTGGTGCTCTGTCTCTTTCAGTTTTTTCCCACTCGTTCCTCCAACTGCCAATATTGCATGCTTCTATCACCTGACTGCACTCCATGTAGCCTTTCTGGAATCATGGAAATAGTAACTACCTTTCCAACTAATCTTATTTCTACTCCACATTCCCTTTTTTTGTTGGCGGTAATCATTCGGGGGATTTCCCAAAGATCATTTTCTTGATTCTAACGTGCATGCATTGTCTTCTTGATTTCTATCATGCATCCCAAAACTCAGACCGACATGCATTGGTAGAACTTAATTTAACATGCATTAACAAAACTTGATCTAGAGCCCGCACCTCTTGCTACCCCTCACGTAGTTGCTTGAGTGCACGCAAAATTGGAATGAGTGCACACAAATTTGTTTGTGCACGCACACAATATTTTCCCAAAAATTTGGGTGCCAATAGGCCCCCACCACTATTACTTGGCTTGTCCTCAAGCCAAATTCCTCGGGGAATGACCGATTCCACGAATGTAACTGTGTTCTTGAGTTATTGCATGAACACCTTGAATTGGCAATCGGGTTCATTAAGGGTGCTTTGGATGTCCTAGGTAAGTTGAATAATCTCATCGACATCGACTACTGTGACCTGAGAAACTGTCAAATCTGTTGCGTTCATTTTCTTAATCAAGGGGTCGACAACCACCTCCACGTCTGTCGGCTGGGTGTAAAATATTAAGTCCTTATT
>JASDQU010010316.1:349276-368242 GCA_032191745.1 Picea mariana | reverse complement strand
AAGGAAGAGGAACTTACCGAAGGTGAGTTATATCGAGCATGTGTTATCCTCCTCGAGCTCGTTAAATGAAAAAGAGGTACTCATCTATCTGGATGGGGGAAACAATTGAAAGGAACAAGCCAAGCGGTCTCTTGAGAACACCTTCTAGCACTTCTTAGAGTCACCCTTGAACACGACACTTGGTCATTTTTGCCCATATCATAAACTGTCGAACCTCTGCACTGAGCCAATTTCTGAGTCTCCTTTCACTCCTTTGGGTCACCCGACGTAATTCATAATATCCATTGTACGATCTTGGTCCATGTTACGTTTTACTGTTGTGCCCCAGTGTTCAAGGGAAGTATCCGCCTCAAGAGTCAACCATCCCTAATATCTTGCCTCAAAACCTGTGTCAGTCCATGTCCATTTTTGATCTACCACTTACATCTCTGCATTTGTTTCGCGTCGTTGATGGGGGATACATCAAGGCCCTCCCTCAACGAGTCTATCTCTGTCGACTCCAACACATCATCCGGGGATCAGACTTAGAAACCGGTTAGTACTTTGGGACCTGCATGCCTCAATGGCGGGCCTCCTCACGTTCGACAGTGGGTTCGAATCATTGACCCCTGATCGAATGATTCCACGAGTGTTCGACCTCAGCTCATCTATTCACATTCACCGGAATGTACTAGGGTACCTTGGGAATCATCGACATTAATGGTGATCTCCCTCGCACTTGTTAACGGTTTACCTCATTGGCCGGTAATCAAGTGGTTTCTGCCATGTTCGACGCCAAAACATTTATTCGCATGGTCAGATTCGTACCATGCTGGGATTGGTATGAAGACCCTGGGTTGAGCCATCACTTTGATATATGCTTCGCCCAGGTTGCGAAGGAGCTCTATAGGACGAATGTCACATACATCGTTACATAGATCCACATTGTATTGGTCGTGGCTATGTCTTATCATCTCGTAGATCCACTGTGTATTTCTCGTGGCTACGATCAGTTTGAGTCACTACGGTATAGATCCACGTTGTATCTTTGGTGTCTATACCTCTGTTGGTCAATACGATTATGGATCCGCAATGTATTCTATGGCGGCCATACCTCATAAATCTCGATCTCCCAAGCATAGGTATGCCTGCCTTAGGTTTTGAAATATATCATGATATTGGTTGGATGTTTGTGTGCAGCTTCCGTCAGGTTCTCCAATTCTAAACCCTTGCTTGAACGTCTACAAAGTACTTCAGTTATCAGTCTGCATCTTCTGACTTCATACTTTGGGGGGCATTCTATTACACATCCAAATCACTCAACTGGATAAGTGTCGCACATACCTCTCGCTTGTCGCAAGTGTCGCACATACCTCTCGCTTGTCGCAAGTGTCGCAACTCCTGTACAACTTGTCGCAAATGTCGCAAGTTGGTAATAAGGGTGTCGTAAATACTGTTGGATTATGTTACCTTAATGACGACATCACAAAGGCACTTAAAACACCTCATTTACTCAGTTTGAAGGAAGAAAATTGGTCTACTGAAGTCAAACATCTCTTGACACTTTGGAAGGCTTCATAATCAAGGTTTTGGAAGGGGAACGCTCCTCTAACACTACCTGAGGAGCGCTGGCACCCCTCCACCATGGCTGAGAAGCGTTACAACGCTTTTCCACCCCTTTGCAGGAGCGTTATCCAACTTTGAAGCGCTCGCGCTTCTATGGACCTTTCTGGGAGCGTTATAGCACTCTGTGACCTTCTTCAAAGAGCGCTCCCTATTCTAGGTGAACTGTTAAGCCCAGTGAGAAAAATAAGGGGAGAATCATTCGAGTTTAGGAGGCAGTTAAGCTTGAATTCTTGGTTTTGTCAAAAGATCTCTCAAACCAAGGAAGAGGTTCCTAACTGGTTCTAAACATGACTTGAGTGGTTAACCTCTTCCCAACCTATATAAGCAAGCTCTAGTGGTGAACAGAGGAGGAAGAAATGTGTATGTGAAACTTATGATCTTGGAGGAAATCTGCAATCATCTAGAGAAGAACCATCAGTGCAGCTGCTGCCATCCAGGTTGTGGATCTTTCAGACAAGGGTTAGACAAAGGGGACCTGACGAAGCTGTCGCATTCGCATCTACGATTGTAAGTACTGCTGTCGTCATTCTCATTAATATGACATGCTTGGCCTGTTTCTTTCTAGTTTGTGTCTGATGCTACATGAACTTATCATTCAGTGATAGATCTGTTTTCAAGCTAATTTCAATAGAGTAGGAAGTGGTCGTATCTTCATTTGTCCGCAGACCTCAACGAGGAGCAAAGGATTGAAGTGCAATTCGGAGCGTGCAGGGACAAACGTCAGTTAAAAGGTACTTCTGTTACTCTTCCTTCTCATGCATTAGGCTTAGATAGATTCGAAAGAAATTCAGTGTCCATGATAAGCACTTTTCTGTCTAGGGTTAAGGTCAAGCCTTAGAGGTCGATCTACTTGTCCGCAGGCAGATTCTCCTACAACACTCTCGAGTATTGGTAATTCGAAAACGTTCTAGAGAGTTGGTTCTTTACACTTGTGGAGTGGTAATGTCTTGGACTTCACTCTGTTGAGGAGAGCCCTTAGGTGAGCTTGTAGGCAGGGGTTGGGAACCTTCCAGGTTTTCTGGAGGTAAGCCCTACATTGTAAGTGAACAGCGTGGAGGATCTATTGTGAACGAATTACAAACTTACGAAGAAAAAACCTATGGTCAACTTGGGTAAATAAACATCATGCGCTAGTAAACAAAATCTAGGAAACAATACCAAGCAAACACGACCTTCTAATTCCAAAGTCACTAGTTGGTGATAAAATTCAACATCGCAACAACGAGACGAGAAGGGGCTGGGCTAGGGTGGAAAAGTTACGTTGACGACCTGCTTAACAGACTTACACCCTGGTGCAATATCCCACACATAATTTTGGATATATCCTCCAAGGATCCCAAGTGAGTTTGGCCAACATCAATTCCAAGTACCGTGAAGACTTGCCCCTTCACAGTCACCTTGTGTAAGACCCTAAGAATATAGGCCACTAGGATTACCACTGACAACAATAAAGCCTAGGGGAACAATCGACAATCCTATCCACATGCAAGGGCAGGGTATCTAGCCCAAAATCAACTCGAGAGGCTTCCACTCATCATTGTGGGTATACCTCCAAGTGACCCCCGTAATACGTGAAATCTCTACAGCGATATCAACAAAGCAGGGTGAGTAACTTTGTCAATATCAATGCGACCTCGGGTTTGACCCTTGTGTGAGAAGGGCTTCCTAGGACAAAATGTTGTAAATGGAATTTGACACTCCTTAACACAAGATGCTATTGTGTGTTTTGTGCTTTGGAGAGTGTACCTCTCTGCCTATTCCAAAGTGCTAGCCTAGCTAATTGTTGGTGTAATAGAGCCCTAGAAAAGAGTTACTAGTTAAATTTTAAAATTGCACAATGTTATTAAGGGTTGTTGTTACTCAAAGGAAACAAAGATGACACTGATGTTGTGTGAGACTCTGACCCAACAATGCATAGATAGGAATGAAATATATTAATTTTTGTTCGATGAATCCTATGTATGAGAGGGAAAGAGAAGTCTTACGGAACAATCTTGAACTACAATACACAATTTTCTTTAAAATACAATCTCAACGAAACACAGAATAATGACAATTCTCTATTTGTTCTTTTTCAACAATTTCAACAATTGATTTTCAATATTTTCAAAATGAAAATGTTTTTTAAAAGAAAAAATGTTTTTTACTTTTTAAAAAGGATCTACACCATGGTAAGGAAAACCAATAACTAATGAACAAGCAATAAACAAAAACCCAAACCAATCTTTCAATGAAAACAAAAATGGCAAGCAGACAAGACTAGTCTTTTCAATTGCATGAGAACAATGATCTTCCAAATAATGAGAAAATGAGAAAGACAAAGAATCCCAACTTTCAAACCGATCACCGGCCCTTAAGAAAACAAGTACTCAGATTCCAGGATCAGAGAGTATATCCTTGCTAAGAAAAGTCAAGAGACGAGAGTTGAGAAAAAAATGGACAAGAAGAGCCTTTGATTTTCGAAGACTGATCATGCATAATATCCAAAGTCAAGAAAACATCAACCAATGGTCCAAGAAGTTATTTTCATACACCTATACTGATCTGGGCATCTGAGCATGCAAAAACCTTAAATCCAAAAATTATAAAAGAGGGTTCGCAGGATATCAGTATTGTACAGTGTGAGAATGGGTCATTCTCACAGGCTGGCTTTGAGCAGGATGCAAGAACCTTGCACTGGATTGAAAGGCAGAGTGGGAACACAAGGGATTCTCGTAGGCCACTGCGGGGTTCAGTGTGAGAATGCTTGAAACTAGGGAAAATTTTGGAAAAAGACAAAAAATTGGAAGGGAATTCTAGACCCAGGGAGTCTATCAGGGTGTCCTGAAGACTCAGAGATTGATAGAAATGAAGAAAGGTAAGGCAAGAGAAAATGGCCAGGGAAAAACACCAAAAACCACAAAGAAATGGGTTGCATCCCCAGTGGAGTCGCCAATTTTGTTATCAGACTAATTGGTAGGTGCAGACACTGACAGATCTCCCTAGATCCACCTGGATCTAGAACAAAATAGGACAGGACATGACTCTTTCCCTAAGTTACGACCATTGAAATAGCTAGTAAGGAGGAACAAGTGACATACCTTTGTATCACTTCCTAGGGTCTCTGTTTCTCCCGCTTCTCTCTAGTGCTCTCGTGAGGTCAAGACCAAGACAACACAAACCAACCAAAGTGAAGATAGTAAAATGTATTCAATCGTCAACTTATGTGTATGATCAAGGAATTACACAATAAAGTAAGAATGACTTTATGGGAAAAGGGCATGCCGCTATATCATATTAATCGAAAGTAGAAGATACAACCTGATCACCTTGATGTCGCAAGATTCCTTTCTGTGACCCTTGGTTCCAACACACACACTTGCTCGATCCTTGCATGAAGAAGATCCAATTCCTCTTGATAGACTTGCTAGAGTCTCCAAGCTCCTGTTCAAGCTAGGTTCTTCACACAATTCCTTCACCAATTCTCCAATCAATCTTGCTTAAACTTTTCCATGAGAATCCTATCAATATATAGGAGAGGATGAGATGGTTACATGGATGAGAATAATCCCACCAAATCAGGGAAACTAGTAAAATGATAATCATTCGAATGCCAACCCATTCTCTAGAAGATTCCCTTCTAGAACCCTCGAGACTTCTTCCTTTTTCCAAGCTTGAGAACAAGTTCGCACCCTAAGTATAGAGCACAGTCTAAGAAGTTCACATCCTAGCTAAAGGTGGCCTGCAAGAATGGGTCATTCTCACACCCTAGTCTATAAGTAGCCTTTGAACTCACTTTAAAATTATGTTTTCTGGAAGGAGAAAAATGTCGCTTTTCTCAGGAGAAAATTCTTGTTGGGAGCTTGATTACACCATTGTTAATACACCATCAAGATGACCAAAATCATGTGTAACACCTGCCCCCCCACCCAGAGTGTTTACTAAAGTAACAGCAAGATGCACTCCTTTGGTATTTCCCATTCCTTTGCCTGACCTTCCCAAAAATTATATAAAAAAATTGCCAAAATTCACTAGGGAAGGAGATCTGACCACAGACGAACACACAAATTTATTTGATCAATTCGAAGACATCCTAGGTCTCGAACATGAAGATGTGTATTCGAGGCTTTTCATCCAAACCTTCGAAGGTCAGGTCCGAACTTTGTTTTGGAGTCTACCTGTAGGATTTGTCTTGTCCTATGATGCCTTGGAAGATGCTTTCCTTAGACAATGGGGTGAAAGAAAGGACCACTTTTACTATTTAACCGAGTTTGGGTCTCTAAGAAAAAATAATTCAGAAATAGTTATGGAGTTTATTCAAAGATTCAACAAGCTATATAACAAAATCCTAGCCGAGGTTAAACTGTCCCAACCTGCAGCCAAAGTAACTTTTGCGGGGGCTTTCGAACCAAATTTTGCACTTCTTTTACGGGAAATAAGGGGAGCTACTCTAAACCGAATGCAAGATGACGCTGTAGAAATTGATTCAAATATGATGGCTTCTGGTAAGTTAAAAGCTAAAGTAGAAGCGGGAATCGAAGAAACTAGATTCTTTAGATAGCAAGTAGGGTCGTCGACATCTAATAGATACACAGATGACAAAGTAGATGATATGGCCAGGATAATTAAGGAGATGTCTAATAAGATATCTAGGATGGAGCTGGAATAGGCCAAAGTTGATTCTTTCACCAAAAAGGATTTCAGGAGGAATCCCAATCCCCCAAATCAGCAAAGACAAATAAAAAACGAAGATCAGAAAATACAAACTCCCCTAAAAAAAAGAAAATTTTATAGGAGGGAATGATCTCCAAGATTTTGGAGATTTAGATGATGATGTCACGAACTTGGATGATGACTGCACACAACCTTATCTGACTAGAGAGGATTATGAAAAATATCTAAACACTCAACGATCATCTATTGAGGGTGAAGAAAGAGATTATACCGACCTTTGTAGTTATAAAGAAGAAACCGATATGATAATGGCCTAGGTCCAGCCTAGGCATAACTTGAGATCTAAGGGTAAGCCTATTTCAACTACTCAACCTAAAAAAAATCTCCCAAGAGGTCAAACTTATGATCCTACCCTAGAAGAAACCATGTTACCTAACAACAAAGCGAAAGTAGTAAACGCGCAAGAACCCGAAGTGGAAAAGGTTGAGACTAAAACACAGGGAACCGAAGCAGCTAATACAAATACACCTTTAACCAAGATCATGAGTAATAAGGCAGTCCAGACAAATAAGTTGGAAAAGAAGGATTCAGAAGTCCCAACTAGAGAAATAATAAAGGTGAGTGGAGTTTTCAGTTTCGAAAACGAGATAAATAAAATTAAGATACCAATTCCTCTGGTAGAGTTAGCGAAAAACCCAATTTATCGAAAGCAGATTACCAAAGTGTTAGGCGTTTCAGAGCTAGAAAGACAATCTGACATTTTGAACCTGGAAGATGATAAGCCCAACATCACTTTTGGTCCACATTTTGAAGGATCCAAAGACACTGTTGCTCCCTTTTATATCACCTTAAACATGTACGATCAACTGCTACATAATTGCATGCTAGACTCCGGAGCCTCACATAATGTGATGCCTAAAATTATTATGGGCAGATTGGGTCTCCAGATCACCAGACCTTACGGAGATATTTACTCATTTGATTCGAGAAAAGTTAGGTGTATGTGAATGATAAAGGATTTAGTAGTCACCCTGGCACAGGTCCTAGTTAAGAGCATCTTGATGGATGTGGTCATTGCTGATATTCCCCCCAAGTACGGCTTACTATTGTCTAGGTCATGGGTAGCCAAGATGGGGGGTTCTCTTCAACCGGATATGACGTACGCCACGATTCCTATGTTTGGTGGGCAATTTACTCGGTTGTACAGGGAGACGAGGCTAGCATATACAGTAAGTGACCCTCAAAATATGAACAATTTCCCTATTTACATTGCAGATCAAGATTTAGGAAATTGTATCTTATCTTTTGACGATGTTTTAGATGGTTTCACAGAGGAAAACGATATAGAACATGAAGAGTCAGGTTACATGACCGAGGCTATGTGTAGCACCAATATCTGGAAAATGTTTTTTGACGGTGCCTTGTCTTGTGAAGGGGCTGGTGTAGGAGTGCTTTTGTGGCACTTGAAGAAAGGTTCGTTGTCCCTTTTTCTTACAATCTATAATGGGATATAGATTATACTAACAATGTATGTGAATACGAAGCCTCGGTCTTAGGATTAGAGGCTGCCAGGAGGCTACAAATAAAAAACCTAGAGGTATACGGAGATGCGAAGTTGATAGTCAAACAAATAAATCGACAATACGAAGCCAAGCACCCCATATTAAGATCATATAGAAATTGTGCCTAGGATCTGATGGAAAAAATTTTCTCATATGTAAATGTCTACTTCATCCCACACATAGAAAACTTATAGGTTAATGCATTAGCTGAAGCAGCTTCAACTTTCACTCCTCCTACAACCTTTAAATTGAAGTATCACATAGAGATAAGACACAGACCATCTATACCGGATAATATCCAGCATTGGCAGGTTTTTGAGGATGATGAACAAATTAAGAAGTTTCTTGAAGCAGTAGGTGAATTTTCCGAAACTCACATGGATCAAGAAAATCAGAATGACCATATATGGATCATGCAAGAAGGAGAGGACCCTCAAGCTTTCCAAGACAAAATCGCAAATCATCGCATGCTGGTTCTAAAAAATAACCAGATTCCAAAGGGATTGATCTCTTTGGAAACACTGCTTGATCAAAATGACATACCTATAAAATCCACCTTACAACCCCAACTAGAAGAGGTTGAGGATTGTGACATAGGAACCAAAGAAGAGTCCAGGATGGTTAAAATATCTAAACTCCCCCCCCCTGAAATAAAAGGCAAGTATAAGGACCTACTCAGACAATTTAAAGACATTTTCGCCTGGTCTTACAACGAGTTAAGAACCCACGACACTATCGTGATCGATCACAAGATACCTCTAAAGCCTGGGGTCAAACCCTTTAGACAAAAGCTTAGGCAGATCAACCCCATTTTATTGCATGTGGTTGAGAGAGAAGTGAAGAAGCTTTTAGAGGTGAAAATTATAGTACCTCTGAGATATTTTGACTGGGTGGAAAACCTGGTCTCGGTCAGAAAAAAGAGTGGGGAAATTAGACTGTGCATGGATTTGAGAAATCTAAATAAGTCCTCTCTTAAAGACAACTATCCGCTGCCTAAAATGGATCACATGCTAGAAAGGGTAGTTGGGGTGAAAAAAATGTCTATGATTGACGGTTTCTCTGGATATAATCAAATTGCCATGAATGAACAAGATAAAGAAAAAATAGCTTTTACTACCCCTTGGGGTACATTCATGTATGATAAAATGCCTTTCAGTTTGATGAATGAAGGAGCCACATTCCAACACGCTATGGACATCACTTTCATTGGAGAGAGGGATAAGTTCGTAGTCATCTATCTCGATGATTTAACGCTTTTCTCCAAATACGACGAAGAGCATTTGGTGCATCTTAAACAAACATTCGAAAAATGTCACAGGTTTGGTCTGTCCTTAAACCCCAAGAAATCAGAATTTTCCATGCAAGAAGGTAAATTTTTGAGTCATATTGTATCTAAGGATGTAATTAAGATTGATCCTAAGAGGGTTGAAGCGATAGACACTATAAACATTCCTAGAAATGTAAAAGAAATTCAATCTTTTTTAGGAAAAATAATTTTTTTACAAAGATTTATCCCAAATTTCGCTGAAATTGTAAAATTGATCACAGATATGCTGAAAAAGAATAGTGAAGTAAAGTGGACAACAGAGGCCAAAGTGTCGTTTGCACACATTAAGAAAGTCATAGCCGAGGCACCTGTATTAGCAAGCCCCGATTATCTAAAATAATTTCTTATTTTCTCATTTGCCTCCGAACAAACGATTGTTGAGGTGCTCCTCCAAAAAAACAAAGAGGGTTTCTAACAGCTGATCGCCTTTTTCAGCAAGAGCCTCAGAGACACATAACTTAAATATGATATAATAGAAAAACAAGCATACGCCGTGGTAAAATCAATGAAGGCATTTATAACATATGTATTACACTCCAAGATAATCACGTACGTACCTACAAGTTCTGTGAAAGATATTTTGGTACAACCAGACAATGATGGGAAAGGAGGATGATGGCTTGCCAAGATTCAAGAATTTGACTTGGAAATCAAACCTACTAAACTGATAAAGGGACAAGGCCTGGCCAAACTTTTGGCTAAATCAAATCTCAGAGCTCTGGATATAAACTGCCTGCAGGAATGTGAGGAATACATGAACATAAACAAGCTTGATGAAAAAACAAATGAAATTAAGATCAAGGAGAAGTTCATATCATCATAATAATACAGAAACATAGTATCCTACTTGCTAACTCTAAAATGCCCGAGTGAACTATCACCATCAAAAGCCAAGACTTTAAAGCTTCATGCGGTTAAGTATTGTATTGCCGAAAATCAACTATATTGGAAAGACCCACTCAGTTTCTTGTTAATCTACTTAGTCAAATCGGAAATAGAAAGGGTTATAAGTGAATTTCACGAAGGAGTGTGTGGAGGACATCAAGCTTGGAGGGACACAACTTACAAATTTTTAAGGGCTTGGTATTACTGGCCAAAACTTTTCTCAGATGTTAATGCCAAGGTCCGAGCCTGTAACCCTTGTCAGCTATTTGTAGGAAAACAGAAACTCCAAGTGCTACCTTTAGTTCTGGTCAAAACTGAATCCCCTTTTCAACAATGGGGGCTAGATTTTATAGGAGAGATTAATCCACATTCTAGTGCCCAACACAAGTGAATCTTAACTTCCACAGACTACTTTACTAAATGGGTGGAAGTTATTCCAACCAAAAGGGCAAATGACTCAGTGGTAATAGATTTCTTAGAAGACAATATCTTGTCAAGATTTGACTGCCCCCGAAATATAGTCATAGATAATGCCTAAGCTTTCAAATCTATGGCTATGATCAGCTTCTGCCAAAAGTATAATATCGTTCTTGGCCATTCTATAGTGTACTACCCCCAAGGAAATGGACTGGCCAAGTCATCTAACAAGAGCCTGATCAATATAATTAAGAAAGTGTTAAGTGAAAACAAAAAGTCTTGGCATGTGCATTTAAAGTACGCCTTGTGGGCGAATCACATAGGCACTAAAAATTCTATCGGCATTTCCCCTTTTCAGATGGTATATGGGACAGATGCAGTGTTACCTATAAATTAAGCACTCCCCATGATGAAATTATGGTGAGATCAGAAAGAAGAACCTAATCATGTCACCAGGAGGATAAACCAACTAATCGAGGTTCAACAACACAGGGTTGAAGTAGATGAAAGGTTGTAGAAGTATCAAGATGACATGAAGGCATTATTCGACTGTAGGGAAAAGGATATAGATTTCCTCCCAGGTGATTTAATATTAAGGTGGGATGCAAAGAGGGAAGAAACAACAACACATGGTAAATTCGATCACCTCTGGTATGGGCCATTCAGAGTCTCAGCTCTCGAAGGAAAAAATTCTTTCCTACTAGAAAATCTAGATGGTGAAATTCTCAATGCCCCTCTCAACGGGTGTTACCTGAAGCATTATATGACATAAGAAGTTGCCAAAAAAAAGAAATATGTGTATATTCATATATAGATTTTTTTACATATGTATATATATTTCATTACACATTGCTATTTTGACTTTCTTTTCCTTTCATAAATTTTTGACACCTTTCAAAAAGCCTTCATAACCTTCATATTTTCGTTTTTACAGGATTCTCGCTGCAAACTAAACGAATAGAAGAAGTAAACATAAAGTCGTGTATCGGAAAATAAATTGTCTTAAACAGGTGATAAAAGAGATTTTTGATAGTTTGGAAAGAAAATGAAACGGTAAGATAAAGGAAGAATTCCTAAAGTATTGTTTTGAAGGGCTCTCAAAGGAAACCAACATAGCCCCATAAGAATATAGCAGTATCATCTGAAATAATAAATAAAGGAACATTTCTGTGGTTAAGCATTTACAAAAGAATAAGACGAAATGAATAAGTCACCCAAAGTAAAGAACCCTCGAAAGAGATTTTCAAGAGTGAGTTTTGATTTTTGACCCTTGTTTTTTAGTTTGTAGATCTCTATCTGTCACCCTTTTCTATTTTTGGGTTTACCTTTTGAAAAGCCAGCAGCTTTCCAGTTTCACATACGTAGGGAGAAGGGATTACTTTTCAACCTCGAAAGCTTCAAAGAAGATTGTGAAAAGTAAGTTGGTTTTCACAACTCCTCGATCCCTTACTAAACTAAGTGATGCCTAAGTGATCCTGAATTTTCTAGGTTTTTCAACAGTCTCGGAGGATTGAGGCTTGCTCAAATTGAAAAATCCAAAAAAATGATTTTTTCCCTTTCTCCCTGCGAACGAAGGTGTTGTGAAATTTAAGGGAAGGTTGGTACCGAGTAATCAAAGTAAGTTGGTAGACCTATAATGAAAAATATTATACCGATATTAGCCCTCATACAAACTGATTTCCCTCACTTCATGCTCTGAAAAAGAAAATTATAAGACAGGTGGTGAAAGGAAATTCAGAAATGATTGCCCCCATCTAGTCCAAAAGACGATGAAAGGAAATTCAAAAATTATTGCCCTCGTCTCAGAATTTAAATGCATAAATATATTCCGAAGTGGTGAAAGTAAATTCAGTAAAAAGGGCCAGATAACTTCAATGGGGTACTAAACAGGCTTGCTAGCAGTGAAGCAATATCTGAGATATTTGTAAGGTTGTTATACATGAATATCACTCTACTCCGGTAACCAATTTTTTCAAGACCCGATATACATCCCAAGTTTAGACAAGGCTTCCTGATTAAAAACATATAATTTGTTTCTTTTGATGCAAGCTGATATCCACAAGATCTGTTGGGTCTCCTAGAACTGTTTTAATTATCTTAATGCAGACCTGAATTCAGTAACGAGAAGGAGAAATCCGTGAAAGGGACTACAACCAAGTTTAAAAAGTATCTGATTTTTGAAAAGCTTTTCGAAAGTAAAAAAAGAAGTCCCTTTCCCCTTCGGTATCCTGTCCTAAGGAACATATTCACTGGATTAAAGCCATTGACTCCATTTACCCAATATAGGCACGTGGTCTACTATTCTTCCCATCTTGTAGGAAAACGGGATCCCTAGCTGGAGCCTATGTTGGAGCCGCCTTTGTTTTTTAGCCTTTTTTTTTAATTTTTTCTATCTTAATGCTTGAAATCGAAAGTTGGTTTTGGTTTTTTCCTTTATTTTCCCCAAAATCTCATAAGTCTCACCACACAAGAAGCGACGGTTGTCATACTCTTAAGGCATGATTTATTTTTTTAATCGTTTAAATGAATCTCTCCTTTTTTTAACCTCGGGATGTCACATGTCGGAAGTTATAGATCACTTAGTTTACAAGTCCCGAGGGGAGAAACGAAAAAATAGTTTTTAAAATTTTACCCAGATTAGTACCGAGAGTAAATATACTCTAAACCACAGTTAAGCATCATCGGGATTTCATGTCTCAGCATTTGCTAGCTCCAAAGTCTTACTGTCATAACACCGACAGCCCAAACCGCGAGTTTCTTGTTTTAGTAACCCAGGTTAATGTTAAAGGTAAAAAGCTTAACCGCGATTAAGATCTGTTGGGAATTCGCAACTAGGCATGTTATCCTTCAAAAGCTATACCTTCAAAGCCTCGAGTCACAAAGTCACGATAAAAATAGAAATGTAATTAATTAAACACTTAATCTGGTTTTATCCTCCAATTTAATTAGATCATATCATCGCGATCTCGCGATTTTGCAACTCAGCATACGAGCCTCCCGAAATCTATACCTTCGAAACCTAGAGTTGCAAAGTCGTGATATAAATGACAATGTAATTAATTAAATGCCTAATCATGGTTACGTTTTTTATTAACCAAAGCTAATTATCGCAACCTCGGTTTTTAGAGGTTTAAAGGGTTAAAGTGAAAGCTCTCGATGAGGAGAATGTCGAAAGATTAATTAAATTTAAAAAGTCCTGATTAATTAAGCTAAGCTAGCATTTCCATTGTTTTAATATGAAAATTAATATGCACAATCTCCAAGGAAATTTTAAACTTTCCTTGCGACAACTTGCATTACGAACTGTCAAAATCTAGGACATTAATTGGCAATGAGGCGAATCGACAAGTAAAGATTTGATTTTTTATTGCTAAATTTATATTTAAGAACGATTTGACTGTTCTGTTCCTAAGGACGACCTATTTTTAAATGGTCGAAGGCATGGATATTTTATTTGTTGTCACAAATTTCATTTCTATTCTACGCAGAGCAAACCTTTCTCGAGCGAACTAATTCCTGTATGTATACATATTGTTATTGCAGGAGAGCTAAAGTAGAATTCCCCACCATGGCCCCGCGAAAAGCATCTAAAGCCACTGTTGAGGTTTCAGAACAAGGTTCAGACAAAGTTTCTAATACTTCACCTCGAAGTGTCGACTCTGTCAGGACCTGGTCATATATTTCTAAGGTTCTACAGTGTGAATTGGTAGATGTTTCGGATGATTCCAGTGACAATGAAAAAGATGACCTGATCACCAAATATAAGATCATCATCCAAGCTCAAATGCATAAAGTAGCGGCTATCCCACGCTTTCTCCCTTACTACGATATGGTCCGATGGGCATTAGACCATGTATATATACCAACTAGAACCATCGTCAATGAGAAGAGAGTCACTATTGCAACTTTCAAACCCGAACAATTGCAGGTTATGTACAAGTTTCCCACCATGTCAGACTTAGTATACAATGCCGGATTCTTGGAAAATTTTAAGCAAAAGGAATGTGTGCAATACGACAAGAGTATGTCCAGTTTAATCAAGGATTGGGTTTCACACCCTGTGAAGTTCAGGGTGAACAGTAATGGTATATATTCAATATCTTCTCTGGAACCACAGTTTAAATATATAGCTATGATGACCTACAGATTATATCAGAGAGAGGAAACTACACATTTTTTCCTTCAATGGGTGCCTCTAATCCATTCAGTCACCAAAGGTTGTTCCTTCGATTGGGCTAAACTACTATCTGATAGTTTGACCAGTCGAGTTACAGAGTATTGAGAGTAGAAGGAGAGCGAAAAGATCACTTCATTATTTATGTCTGCATATATCATGGACGTCGTGTGTTTTCTGACGCCTTTTCCCTTAATGAGTTGGAGCTAGACTCCATCAGAAGTTGATCCCATCCACATCTACCATTCAAAGTTGTGGGAAGACAAAGCTTCAGATTTTTCATATGAAATATTTAACTGGGTAATGGTACCGTTGCACGTCACTATCTTCGGCCACCCGCCACCCAGGATCTCAGACAGTATTGTGGTAAATCTGAGCAGTATAGTCGATTGGTACGTGGAAGCAGAATTTTCATATCTCAGGGTTTTCGGTGCTTCTGTTCCTCCAAATGCCTTGCCACTATTCATACCCAATAGGTTGGCTTGTCGTGAGATTGCCAGGCAAATCGTAATTGACGGCGTAAGAAAGGAACTTAAGGGATATTCTAAGAATGTATGGCCACCTTTTCCTATTCATTTGAATTCCTATTCTTTGTTAGATTTCGGGCATGCTAAAGCTGAGGCAGTAGCCCTAGAAGACCTGAAATTGGTTCATGTCAAATTCAAGAAGCATGATCCACACAGGATCGTAAGTAACTACTTAGCCAATTGCAGGCCTAAAAGGTTTGAGCACAAAAATTCACCCTCGGATGAAATTTTCTGAGGCACAAGATCTTATGCCAAGGTGTTGGCTCAGATACAAGCCCTAGCGCTTGAAGAAAGGGCCAATGTTTTAAAATTCCAAGAACATCGGCGAAGTTGTATTCCCCTAGTATTGTAGGGTGAGAATCCAATAATAACAAAGGTGCAACAAAAAGAATCCGAAGGCTCAAAAGATTCATCACCTAGAAAAAAATAACACCAAGACAAGGAAGACCAAACTAGGAGCCCGAAACCAGAAATGAAAACTCTCGATCCATCGAAAAAACAGACTCCAGTTTCCACTCTAGGTCAATCAACTAAGCAAATTGGAGATCCCATTACCTCCATTACTCCCTTACAGTCAACTCAAGGGAACATAGACGTAGGGTGTATTTTCAATGAAGAATTGAGACCTATAAGGATAGAAGAGCTCCCTCCAAATGAGTTATTTTTTGATAAAAAGAGAAAAGTTGTGGTAAAAAGAGAATTCTATGAAGAAGTAGGATCAACGGCCAAGAAATTTAAGGTGTTGACCGACGGGAAAGATACGAAGAAAGAAAAGTTTGCGACAAAAATAGCCGGAACATTAGGGGCCTTTGCTACGGCAAACCAATTTTCAGTCGGGGTTTTGAAAAATCAGCTCAAGCGAAAAAATTGCCTCATCAAAACCTTAGAAGCCAAACTAGCCACAGCAGAGGAAGCTGCCAAGGACCAGGCGAACATAGGAATAGAACAAGCAAGAGTGGCCGATAAAAAGGAAATCGAGCTGCTCAAAGCTAAGCTCAAACAAGTAGATATGGTAGCTCAGACCAGTCAAATACAAGTAGGCCAACAAAGAGACTTGATAGGGCAGCTACAGGTTAGATTAGAGTTGACCGAAAGCCAAGTTATAGATATTGGGATATTCTAGTCCCAGGCTATGGAGATTTGGAGCAGAGTTTCTGCAGCCCAATGAAGTTTACTTTCCAAGGTAGAGACGATTCAGGACAACTTCCTGCTTGTTGATCGAGTATTGGAAACTTATCTGTCAGAGACAGAGAAGCTAGAGCAGCTCGGGTCGCATTTCAAGAGGCTATAATAGCTATAACAAAGAGGGAATCAACAAATAGTTCCGAGTTTTCCATTTCGAAATAGACCCGAGGTAATATTTTGTTGAAAGAATGGGAACGTAGCATAACAGAAGGCAAATTGCAATCCAAGAAGGTAAGAAAATCCTGTGAAGAGGCTTTCGGTTATATAGATGGAAATCTGTTAGGCACTGATAGCGAGAGAAATGCTAAGACACTGAGCCAAATGAATATTGTGAAACTCTCGCTTGATATAAATGAGAAAGAAGAAAGAGATTCAGCCAAAGTCTCACAAGCAACTTAGGCAGACATAGTTCAAATAGATAAATGAATTATTAAACCAAGTGTGTGATTGTTCACCATCGACACCCTAGACTGACAGATGGAAGAAAGGTTACCACAATTATTCAGATATTGTTATGTTTTTGAGACCAATTGTCAAGAGAAACCTTCTAAGTTGATATCTCGGCTGGTGGAGAAATGTGTCACTTGTACCGAGCATGCAAAGGGGCAGGCTTCTGGTACTAAACAAAGATAGAGATAAAGAAATGAAATGATTGATCTCCTTCTAGTTGTAACTGAAAATCCTAGAACGATTGAGATTCCATCATATGTAAATATGTATAAATATACAATAGAAGGAAGGAACAATGTCTAGACTTTTTTGGGTGAATTGTAATAGAGATTTTTTTCCCTTGAGAGTTAATACAAAGCAAATTTGAAGATTCTCGATTCCGTCACGACTGTGTTATGAGTTTGTTTCCTTGTATTCCATATCTAATTTCATTTAATATATGTATTTGATGAATGTTTCGCTATAATTTAGTACAAACTCCACTATAGTGAATTAATTTTAGTTTCTATATCGTTTACTGTTTTTCCTCTGTACCGACTATCAGCAGGTATAAGACCAGTGAACACTTTAGATTTCTATATATATTTTATGCTTCATCGGGTTATTTCTTTATCTTTTTCTTCCTATGTTTACAAGTGAGATTCTCCCTTGATAGGAGCCTTACATGATAGACATCTTAATGTTTTCTTACACCTCATACACATTTATTAAAATATAACTCAATTATGGGAAAGGGCCTTTGGTTTGCACCCTGTTTTCACTACTGGAGCTATAACTCTCCTTTATACGGCCAAAATCGAGACAACATCTAAAAAGTATTTAGATTTTCTTATCATTTTGTTCTTCTATGACTATCCCTGTGACAAGACAGCCTAATATCCAACCCGGACTATCAGATCAAACTGATATTGCCTTGAATCTTTTTGATACTATTATTAAAACAGCCACTACTCGGGTGGAACTGGAACGTTCATGCGCATCAATTGAAAGGGGCATAAACATCCATGAACAATTGGAAACTAGACATCAACCTAGAAATAAGCCCTAGCTTCCCTTGTCGAAGGTTGACACTTCTTCCTTCTCTACCCCTTACTCACTTTTGGATGCCTAGACACTTTACTTCTAAGCCTTATGTTAAGAACCAAACATCAATATAGCATAGAAAAACCTCAGGAAAAGTACTCAACGCCTTGAAAAAGAGATAATTTTAGATAATAAACCTCTTTGAGGGGGCAACCTCCTTTTACCCCACTTAAATTTTCAAGTACAAGATGATTCAAAATGAAAATGTCTCCTTGGTATATATAGGAGACTAGGAAGTATAATTACAACTAATGGCCTAAAGCCAACATAAATAAAATAACATTACTAATCTAATATGCCCCAATTAAGGGTTAATGAGACAATATTAGGGCTTAACATGCCCCTCCCCTTGAGACAAGTGTTGTCCGCAATGCTTGAGTAACTCTGGATGCTTCTGTATAAAAGACTCATCTTCCCAAGTGGAATCTTCAGCCGATAGTTTCCTCCATTTAATGAGATACTCTGAAATGGATCTATTCCTCAGTTGGAGAATTCTTGTGTCAGTGATGGCTTCATGCTCCAATATGATTTTTCCTTCCTCGTCAAATTCTGGCAATATAGTTTGAACTAGGATCTTGTCGCCTATAACCTTCTTTAAGCATGAAACATGGAAAACTGGGTGTACTCGTGAAGATGCACGCAGCTCCAATTAGTATGCCATACTACCAATCTTTTGCAATACCTTATAAGGGCCATAGTACTTTGGTGATAATTTGTTATCCTTCTTGGCTTGCTTGAGGGACATCTGTTTGTATGGTTGTAGTCTTAAAAATACCCAATCCCCTACTTCAAAACTTCTTTCACTATGATGTTGATCTACCTTTTGTTTCATGCGATTTTGTGCCATGGTCAGGTTGTCCTTTAAGATTTGGAGAACTTGTTGTTGATTCTCAATGTGATCTTCCACTGTTTGAACCTTAGGCTTTTTTTTAGAAAAGAAGTGATGGAAGGAGGGTGGTATCCATAAAGTGCCATAAATGGTGTCATTTTTGTTGCAGTATGAAAGGAAGTGTTATACCACCATTCTGCCAAGGGTAACCATTTGAACCATTGTGTTTGTTTATCAGAGACAAAGCAACGAAGGTATCCTTCCAGACA
>JASDQU010010316.1:256717-346997 GCA_032191745.1 Picea mariana | reverse complement strand
GCTGTCACAATTAAAGCATAAACCTTTTTCTTTTCTTTTCTCCAATTGTTGAGGTGTTAACCTTGTAGGTTGAGGTGTTTTAGAAGAAGGAGCATTGTTCTCTCTATAGATGTTAGGATTGGTCCTTCTAGTAGCCATAGCCATATTTTTACTTTCAACATTTCTTGCCACCTTAAATGCATTCTGCAATGATTTGGGTTCCCAAAGGCAAACCTCATGTTGAATGTTATCCTTTAAAGTTACTATGAATACATCAATCAAGTGCTCATCTGGAATATCGATTACCTTTATATTCAATCTTTGGAAGTTCTCAATGTGCTCGGTAATTGAACCCCTTTGCTTGAGATTTATCAATTGGATAAAGAAGGTATTGCTCCTTGTATCCTTATAGTGTGCTATCATTTCTTCCATGAAAATTGTCCAAGTGACAAGTGATTTGCGAGAAAAAAACCATCAATACCATACAAATTGATTAGGTTCTAAATATAAAGAAGCAATTCGTACCTTTTGTGTATGTGGCACATTATGGAGATCAAAGAATTTCTCCATCTGAAGTATCCATGTGATTGGGTCCTTGCCATCAAAATTACTCATATCAATCTTAGGAACGTGGTTGGTCTTCAAACCAAAGTTGTAGTTTATCCATTCTTGATTCACCTTCCTTATGTCCTCATCATGAATTTCATGGGATGAATTTTCACTTTCAGGTGTCTTCTCTGTTACAAAATTTTTCAATACTTCCATGATCTCCCCTTTTAAACCATCTATCTTAGTATCCAACTTAGCTTCCATTGAATCCATCTTAGTATCTAACTTAGCTTCTATTGAATCCATCAACTTAGCTTCCATTGAATCCTTCTTCTTTTGTAGTTCATTTATGTCCCTACGCATTTCTTCACCTTCATCAAGAGTCCAATTAGGATTTTCTGGAGGATCATTTGGTGTAGAAGGTCCCTTTTTCAGTGGCATGTTGGCCAAGTATCACTTTTGAATCTTGATTTTGAGGTGGTTCTGCTAGACAATATTTATTCTTTTCTATCTCCCAAGTTTTGGCCCTTCTGGGTATGAAACTTTCTTTTAGATAGTTCTTTGATATTTCTTCTCTGCAATGCCATGGGTCTGATCAAAATTGGATGTGCCATGTGGAATTTACTGTAACTTCCTGACAACTTGCCGATTTTGGGCCTTTCCAAGAGATCTCACCTGTATAGAATGCCCCACACAAAATAATTGATATCAAATTCTAAAACTCACACAAAAAATACTACAGACTGTTCACGATCCAATGAAACTAGTCCCACCCAATTTGGATACTCTAGAAAGAAGTTATGATTGTTTTACCTGGAACGCCTTCTTGAGACTAGTCAATAGGACTAGTCAGATACCCTATCTTACACAAGGTGTATCTACAAATTTAAATGACCCAGAAGATGAAATTTTTAACACAGATACCTTACTAATTTCTACAAATTTCCTCGGGAGTTGAGGGTCTGAAACATTACAGAAATGTTTTTATAGCAAACATTCCTCAATGGCTCATTTCAGGATGATTCCAGAACCCTATCTTGTATAGGATGTATCTCCGAAAGTATAAGGCCTCAAGAGATGAATTTTGAACCCAACGTACCTTGATCTGTCTAATAAATATCCTTCAAGCCATTCCTTCTGAAACATTGAAGAAAACAAGTTATAGCAAAAATTCCACGGTGTCTTAGATGTAGCAGCGAAACCCTAAGACCTTGAGCTCTGATACCATATGTTAAGAACCAAACATCAATATAGCATAGAAAAACCTCAGGAAAAGTACTCAATGCCTTGAAAACGAGATAATCTCAGATAATAAGCCTCTTTGAGGGGGAAACCTCCTTTTACCCCACTTAAATGTTCAAGTACAAGCTGATTCAAAATGAAAATGTCTCCTTGGTATATATAGGAGACTAGGAGGTATAATTACAACTAATGGCCTAAAGCCGACATAAATAAACTAACATTACTAATATAATATGCCCCAATTAAGGGTTAATGAGCCAATATTAGGGCTTAACACCTTAAGTACAGACTCTGGAACAACACCAGGAAATTGAGAAGTCAAGGGTTGAGACCCTTCAACACAGGAGTCCCAGAGTTGCGAAATTCGAAATCCCGAACTCCCGAAATAGGCACAGAAATGAAGAGTTTAGCAGACTGGGAAATAACTCCATTTTGGAGTTTTGGATATTGGAAGTTGGAAGAGTCAAGACTCTTCATCATCAGGAGTCTCGGAATCGCGAAATGCGAAATGTCGAAATCCCATAAGAAGGAGGACAATTTCGGGTACCGGGAGTTGGAAGAGTCAAAACTCTTCATCATCAAGAGTCCCAGAATCGTGAAATGTGAAATGACAAAATCCCAAAAGAAGGAGTACAATTTCAGGTACTGGGAGTTAGAAGAGTCAACACTCTTCATCATTAGGTGTCCCAGAATCATGAAATGCGAAACATCGAAATCCCAGAAGAAGGAGGATGATTTCTGATACTGGGAGTTGGGGATGTCAAGAACTCTTACTACAAGGGTCCCAAAGTCACGAAACCTGAAGTTGTGAAATGCGAGATTGCGAAATGTCAAAGACTCCATACGGGAGGTTCGGATACCGGGAGTTGGAAGAGTCAAGTGACGAGACTCTTCATTGCAAGAATTGCGAAAGGCTGAAATGTGAAATGTCGAAATGATCAGAGCTAGTGCAACCAAGCTCAATTTCGAAGTTTCGGGGACCTCGACATGGAGCGTCAAGAAACTCTCACATCAAGAATGCTGAAATCGCGATATGCGAAAGCACGAAGTGATCTAGGCCGATAGATTCAAGAGGTGAATGTGGAAGACCACGTCAGAAATGACAGGTGGAAGACTATGACACATGGCTTGATCAGACAATGATAAGTGTCAAGTTGTTTTGGCATCTCAGGCCACTAGAATTCATAATTCTGAGTGACATGTGGCAGCCACTCAGGTCATGACACGTCATCGAGTGATGCAAGACTGACATCACTCCGGGAGTTTTTGCTTTAGGAGGTTTAACTCCATCACTCCCCCAAAGTCCCGAAGGATGAAGTCTCGAGGTAGAGGATAGTCATCCGATCACCATAGATTACAGATTGTTGATATGGAGATCGAAGAGCTGTAGAGAAGAGATTGAACCGGCAACCTCCATTTCAGAGTTTCGGGGACCGCGACTTGGAGAGTCGAGAAGCCTCACATCAGGATTGTCGAATTACCGAAATGATGAAATGTGAAAAACATTTTGGCTCAGCTTGTGGTCACAACCATTGGTCACATCGAGGAAATATGGAGGAAGGAGGTAGTTTAATCAAGCTCCATTTCGGGGTTTGTGACTTGGAGTGTCGAGACACTTGATCACACGAATGTCGAATTGCCGAATATGCCGAAACGGTGAAATGAACGTAAGATTCAATGGAGTCAATTCAATGGTGCAGATGAATTTGAATAAGATCATAGGGATACTATTGCACTTCAGAGTGTAACTGCTAGAAATGACTGATAGTGTCTGTCAGAGGACTTGAAGAGACTTCTGTGTGATTGCCAGAGAAGCTGAAGAGTCTCAAGGAATCTGCCAGTGGAATGAAGACTGTTCGTAGAGGCAATTGATAGATAGATCTAACTGCCAGAGAATATGAAGAGTTGTCATGATGATCAGGCAGAGCACTTGACATGGAGAGAGAATGCAAAAGCATGGCGAGAGAGCATGCAGAAGGTGCATAGAGACTATAAGTATGCAGAACAAAGAAGAGATGGGAGTTGTTGTTGTGGTTGTTGGGTGTGATTGTGGTGTGAATAAGGAGGAAGAGCGCAGTAGAAGAAATGTATAGAAGGGGAATGGTGCATTGAAGGGACATGGCGGAGTGAGCATAAAAGGAAAAAGAACAGAAAGCGTAAGGTGTGTGTAGAAGACACTGATGCAGACAGAGCAACACAGTGTAGTAGAACAGTGATGAGACCGATAAGCCATTGAAGAACCTTATATCACTGTAATAAGTCATAATAGAAAATATTTATAAATCAGGGTGGTAGGGAGGTGCTAGGGAGGACTGTTGTCCTCAGAGGTTCAAGTGGGTGCTTGAAAACATGGATTTGTAGCTTCCATCTGGTTGTAGCCAGAGGAACCAGGGTGGCAGGGTGGTGTAAGGGAGAACTATTGTTCTCTGTTATGCAAGTTTGTGCCTGTGTGATTGGAAGTTGGTGCTTCAATCCAGTTGGCGTTGGAACACTTAGGGAGTTGGTTCTTCCTTCTAGTGGGTGCTAGAGAAACCAGGGAGTTGGTGCTTCCTTCTAGTTGGTGCTAGAGAATCCAGAGAGTTGGTGCTCTCCACAAGTAGCAGCTTGCAAAACGAAGGTTGTAGCCTCATTATGAGTTGGTTCTTATATGTATGATAATGTAAAGAATTTATAGATTACTTATCATATAAAGAAGACGAGGTTTTTACCCTTTATGGGTTTCCTCAAGAAATATCTGTCTCTGTGTATCTCATATGTGTGAAAGTTGTTGAATGGTCTATTTCTTACTTCCATGCAATATTGTGATTGTCATTGAGTGATCTGGAAAGAGTTTTAAATAAGAATAATTGTTTAAGCAAGGTTACAACTGATTCACCCTCCCTCTCATTTGTCCAATAGAATATGCTACACGTGCTCCTCCCAAGTTCTGTTGAAGATGAGGATGCCATCCAATTATACCACCACAAAGGATTTGTGGAAGGGTCGTAATACATCATCCATCAACCTCATGAAAGTGGTTGGTGCATTTGTTAAGCCAAAGGGCATGACTGGCCATTCAAAAAAACCTTCTCCAGATTTGAAGGTTGTCTTCCATAGATCAGTTGGTTCGATGGGAACCTGGTGGTAGCCATACTTTAGATAATTCATGCTGAAGAAATTTTCCCCCTTGAGTTGGTCAAGAACTTCATCAATGTTGGGAATTGGCTATCGATTCCTGACTATGATTTTGTTTAAGGATCTGTAATCAATGTAGAGTCGCCAAGTCTCATCCTTCTTCTGCACCAGTGCAATCAAAATTTTGCAAGGGGAGGAGTTGGTTCTGATGTGCCCATTTTGAAGAAGCTCTTGAATCTGGTGCCTAATTTCATCATTTTCCATCAGCGAGCAATGATAGATTGGTCCATTATTGTTGACAAAGTGTCCTCAGACACATAATTTTATTAATAAGTAAAAATTGATTACAATCTAAAATTCATAATCTACTCCTTAACCTCACTTGAAGAAGGAGCTAGTTTATATAGCTTAACTCTAAACTAAAAACTAGGAGAACAACCAATCACATAATCAAATAAGTATGATAGGTGTCCTTTACATAGAAGCTAGGTGTCCTTATCCTAGAAAACTAGAATAAATTAATTTCTAAAAACATTTATGCTAGAAAATACTTAGACTATAGAACTTTAGGATTATGAGGCTAAAAATCCCCCCTTTAATCCAAAAGTTCATTTTTACAAAGACCAAGTTCATCTATGAACTTAGTGAACTTTATTCTACCAAGAGGTTTGGTAAAAAAATATGAATTTTGATCTTCAGACGAATAGAATTGATGCTTGATGATGTCTTTGATGATGAGTGATCTGATGAAGTGGTACTTAGTGTCAGCATGTCTAGTCTTTGAATGAAATACTGGATTCTTGGCCATATTTATTGATGACTGACTGTCAATCAATAAGGTAGTTGGTGATTTTTGATTTTCACCAAGATCCTGTAAAATTCTACATATCCATACAATCTCACATGTTGCTTCCCAAGCTGATACGTATTATGCCTCTGCTGAAGAATTGGCAATTGTTGTCTGCTTTTTACAATTCCAAGATACTGTTGTTGAACCCATATTCATTAAATAATTTGAAGTGGATGTTCTATCATCAATGTCATCTGCAAAATAAACATATGAATATCCAACAAGTGTAAAATTTTTGTTCCTTTTATACAGAAGACCAAAGTCTTTTGTACCTTGAATGTATCTTAGTACCCTTTTTGCTGAATTCCAGTGACTTTACCTTGGTTCTTGCATAAACCTTGAAAGTATATTGACTTAATATGACAAATCTGGTCGAGTATTTGTCAAATAAATGAGTACTTTGTACTATTTACCAATTCCCCCCCTTCAAATTTTGAAAGTTTCAATTTCTGCTCCATGGGGGTAAGCGAAGGTTTACAATCTTCCATGCCAAATTTCTTTAACAATTCAGTGGCATACTTAGTTTTACTAAGGAATATTTGGTTAGGATGTTGAGAAACTTCAACTCCAAGATAATAATGAAGTGTTCCGGAATCATTCATTTTGAACCCTACTTTAAGTTCTTCCTTAACCTGTTTGATGTGAGCTTCATTATTTCTTGTTATGATTAAGTCTTCAACATAGAGTACAAGTATCACCATGTGCTTATATTTCATTCGAAAATACAATGTATCATTTGATTCACTTCGTTGAAAACCCACCTTTCATAGGTACTCATCCATTTTTACATACTAATCTCGAGGAGCTTGTTTCAAACTATATAGATCCTTCACAAGTTTGCAAACTTTATGTTCTTGTCCTTTTTCTTCAAAACCTTGTGTTTGAGTCATGAAAATATCTTCCTTTTGATCACCATTCAAGAAGGCACTTTTGACATCCATTTGATGTAATATCCAACCATTATGTGCAGCCAAATTGATAACCATTCTGATAGTGTTCCATTTAGCTGTGGGTGCAAAAATTTCTTCATATTCAATTCCTTCCTGTTGATCAAAACATTTTGGAACAAGTCTTTCTTTGTACTTTTCAATTTTACCATTGGGATTGTACTTTACTCGATAAACCCATTTACAACCGAAGGGATTAACATCTTATGGACAATCAAATAAGTTCCAAGTCCCATTTGCAAGTACTAAATCATATTCATTAATCATTTCTTCCTGCCATTCTTTATGTGCAACTCCTTCAGCAAAAGAAGTAGTTTCAATGGAAGCATGAGAAAAATTAGCTTCTGCTCTTGAAGATCCCCTAGTTCCTGTTTTGTTCATTTCATCTGAATGAACATATTTGAGAAGTTGTTCGACCAACTTTGGATTCTTATGTTGAGGGGATTGAGGATTTGAATCACCATTATTGTTGAAAAGAGGATTTTCAAAAAATGAGGCTCTTCTTTCATCTAAAATATATGAGGTTTGAGAAGATACTTTTTAATATTTAGTAGCAGAAGAATCTTTTGTTGTTTCATTATCAGATGAATCAGAATAATTTTTTGATAAAGAGATGTCTTTTGGAGTAACCAAGTCTTTTTCAAAACAAAATGCTTTCTTTGACTTGTTGAATTTACCTTTACCTTTAGTGTTTTTCTTGTCTAAACGACTAAGGACATGGTTAATCTCATCTAAACTGTTACTTTTAGTTTCATCAAAAATTACATCTCTAATGACAATGAATTTTCCATATGAAAGCAATCTATACCCTTTCTTTTCATTAGAGTATCCAATGAAGGTACACTTGAATTTTTAGCTTTAATTTAGCTTGATTAAAGAGAAGGTACACTTTGAAAAGCTTGATTACAACAGAGGACAACCACAGCCATAATATGAATGAACGACATATGGTATCATCTAACAAATCCACCTTTTACCTAATCGAGACCGGCTACACACAGGAAGTCATTGAAAGGCAGTTGTGGAATTTTCTAGGAGGCAATGAAAACTAGCTATGGACATGCAATGTGAATCAATCACCTTTTCCAGATTCAAATTGAATTTAGATTGATGAGATTGTTGAGATGAGTGAAATTGTTGCGGTATAAAAGTGATGCAGATCTTGTAAAAAAAAAAAATTGGCTAGAGCTAGATTTAAAAAAAATCAGAAAACCAGATTGCTTGATTTCACATATCTGCAACAATTTACATAGATCTGAAGAATACAGATTTCGATTTATCAATATCTATAGCTCTCTTTAAAATTAAATTTCCATATTTACACAGATCTCAAGCAATTTGTTGCAATAAAAATGAGCCCTCTTCATGAATTACAGTTGATCTACTTGTTAAACAAAGTAGATCTTTTTAGAAAATAATCTCGAACGAAAAGAAAGAAATAATAGATCTGATACAAAAAAACTTCTTCTGAAAATGATGATTTAACTTATCAAAATTTTCAAAAAGAACCAGTGTTGTAATCAAAATAACCTTGTCCTTATTGAATTAATAACATAAATACCTTAGAATTGTTGTCCTTAAATTTGAAGAGATCTTGGATGATGTTGTGGAGACTTCCTTGCTTCCTCAATCCATCATCAATTCTTCAATCACCATTTCACCATGGATCCAATACCATGTTGACAAAGTGTCCTTAGACACGTAATTTTATTAATAAGGAAAAAGTGATTACAATCTAAAATTCATAATCTACTCCTTAACCTCACTTGAAGAAGTAGCTAGTTTATATAGCTTAACTCTAAACTAAAAAATAGGAGAACAACCAATCACATGAGTATGTAGGTGTCCTTTACATAGAAGCTAGGTGACCTTATCCTAACAAACTAGAATAAATTAATTTCTAAAAACATTTATACTAGAAAATATTTAGACTATAGAACTATAAGATTATGAGGCTAACAATTATGTAGAGGTGCACTAGGGATCAAATCAATTGGATTCTTGACTTGGAAGTGCATCGGTACCTCAGTGGGTGAGGAGAAGATATCTCTGTATTCTTCCACGATCTCCTCCATTTGCTTTTACTGCAAAGAGAGGCTATGTGTAGAGGCCATGGATGTGGTGGTGATATTATGCTTACTGTGAAAACAAATCACAAAGAAGATGAACTTATCGTTCTTTGAAATGACCTTATTGCATTTCTTAGAAGAGATTAAATAAATAGCGGTAGTCGGCGCTACCTATGGTATCCTATACAATTGTCTACCCAAAGTAATAATAACACTGTTTGATTACAGAGAGGGGGGGTGAATCAACAATAGCGTAATTATAATCCTTTTTCTTCAAATGTTATATCAATGTAGAATTATTATCCAATAATGAGTAGTAAGAAATAAACAATCACACACATACAAAGTACACCAGTGTTTTACGTGGAAACCCAAATCAGGAGAAAACCACGGAATTCTTTTTCTTATATGTCTTGAAGAATTACATTCATTGGAAGCACCAACTTCTTTTGTTTTCCAGCTGCAACTGGAAGGAGGCCCCAACCCCTTAGTTTCTTAGGCTACAACCTAAGGGAAGCTCCAACTCCCCAATTCTCTAGCTACAACTAGAAGGAGGCTACAACCCCCAATGCTCTCCGGCTACAACCACCTGTCCTTGCCCCATCCTGCCACCCTGAAGAAGAAGTAGAATGATGGAACCACTGTCACACTATCACTATGAGATATACCACTGTAAACCTATACCAATAAATCTGAACCATGCATCAACCATGCATCAACCTGTACCTCAACATGTAATCAACCTGTACCATAAACAAGTGCATCAACCATGCACCAACCTGTAATCAACCTGTACCATAAAAAAGTGCATCCAACCATGTACCAAGTATGTACCAATCATGTGTCAAATACTCATAAACTATGACTCATCAATATGTACAAACATTATCAACTATACACCTCATGTATGTGCGCCAACTCATCAACTACTTGTCTCAACCATGTACTCAACATGTACCACAACCAAAATCCCTCATCAATTTCATCATCCAAATATGATTTGTAGCTCTGTAATAGGTCTGGTGTATATGGTCACATTCTTGCAAACCTTCCTTAACTTTAAAAACAAGAGACTAACATTTTCATCAAACTTTTCTTTAGTCTCACATGCCTAGTTTTGAATTAGTCAACAACCCTAACTTGAAGTAATCATAAATTTGAACCTATAATGTATAAAGATCTGAAATAGATACAAAATGTTCTTCAGTTTGTTTTATGCAATTCCTCCAAGTTTCACTACTTGGAACCTCTCAGAAAAGGAGTTATAGCAAAAATGGCATACCTTGCTGAATTCTGTCTTATTCTATAAGGCGACCTTGTAGAGCGTTCCCCGCAAAAAATGTTTGTTGCATCCATACGAAAATGTTACAAAGAATAATAAATATAGTAACCTAACCAACACATTTGGTCTCACTGAATTTGGATGTGTTATGATGAAATTATGACCTTTTTACCTGAAACACCTGATTTTGACTAGCTTTAGGACTGGCCACAAACCCTATTTTCCATGGAGTGTAACTTCCAAAATACAACGACCCACAAGATGAATTTTTTACCACAGATACTTGGATATGTTTTCTCACTTTAATAGCAATTTCACGGTCTGAATCATTATAGAAAAAAAAATTATATAAAAAATAGTGAGATGACCTGTAAATAACATACCTTAGAAAGCACCATCAAAAGAATTTATCCTTCCTTGCATTTCGAATTTCTTTTCTTTACCTTCACTCAGAATTCCAGTTTAGATATCCTTGGTTACCTCAGACACATATATATATTCAATATTATCAAGTTTGATTCAAATGAGAGAGCCTTGCCACTTATTTATAGTCTCCAAGTAGCTTCCTTAAAAACATCTTCTAGGTCACTTGGCCCACTTTCCTTATTTTAGGGTTGGGTCCACTTCTAATTTCTCCATTAAATTTATTATTGAAATAATTTATTTTATATTCACTTTGAATTATAATACACTCATCAATTCACTTTATTATTTACGTTTTAAAATCTCTTAAACCACTTTGACTACTTTGACCTTTTGGGGCTTCTAGATGACATATGAGGGTCCTCCAACTTCGTAAGGCCGTAACTCTCAAACCGTGAGGAGTTAGGTGACGTTCTACATACTACCAGAAATGGCATGACATGTGCTATCCATATATAATAGTATTATCTAAAAATATATCATAAATCATACCGTTACCCATCAAACAAACTTGGGTCCATTACCGAAACCTGGGGTCTCCAAATTTTCATGGCCATAACTCTCTAATTGTGAGGAATTATGTGGCATTCCACATACCACCGAAAATACCATGACAAGCACTATCCATCTAGGATATTTTCCCTGAAAAATTCACTTTCCTTCATATCATTATTCCACAATTAAGCATGGGTTCTCTTACTCCACAAAGCGTCTTCTCATGAGGCATTTCACCATAAGGGGACCACTTTGGAGTTCATCCATATTTACTTCTTATCAACCATGAAAAATAAATAATGAGTCATATTTACATCAAATGATATTGGGTCCATTACCTAAACCTTTGTGCTACGGGGCTTTCTTCGAGGTTTGACATCAATGACAACCAACCTTAATCAACAATCTCCCCCTTTGGCATTGATGGAAACACTTTGATGCAATACTGAAATCATATCACTCATGCTCCCCCTGAAACTATGCCTTTGTCCTCTGCATCTGATAAATCTTCTCCCCCTGGAACCATGCTTCTGTCCTCTGCATCTGATAAATCTAATCCCCTTGGAACCATGCCTCTGTCCTATGTATCTGATAAATCTCTCCCCCTTTGTCATCAATGGAAAATGTATCTTTCCATCTGGGGCTTCTCCCCTTGATAAATTTTCCTCTTATGGTGCTTCCTTGTGTACATCTAAGACATATAACATAAGCATTTAAAAAACATTCAAAAAACATTCATTTTTGGAGTAGAAATAACTCTAAGTCTTTGGCGAAGATATTCAAAGGCTTCCCATGGAAGTGTTTTTTTAAAGATGTTTGCCACTTGTTCTTTTGTGCCCACATACTCAACTCTGATGTTCTTTTTTGCAACTTTTTCCCGTAGAAAGTGATACTTGATTGGAATGTGCTTCGTATTGGAGTGCATCACCGGGTTTTTTGAGATATTGATGGCACTTGTATTATCACAATATATTGGAATGGGCTCATCATACTCAACATGTATATCTGTCAAGGTTTGTTTCATCCAAAGAAACTGTGTACAACATGCTATTGTTGCAATATACTCTACCTCGGCTGTAGATAGAGATACCGATGATTGTTTTTTGCTTAGCCATGATACCAAACAGTCACCTAAGTAGAACTCTGCTCCACTAGTGCTTCGTCGGTCATCAATATAACCTCCCCAATCTACATCTATGGAGGCAATAAGTGATAGATCTTTTCCTTTTGGATACCATAATCCAAACTCTTATGTTCCTTCGAGATATCTGAAGATCCTCTTTACTGATAATACATGTGATGCTTTTGGTGCTTCTTGAAATCGTGCCACCTGTCCAACTGCTTGTATTACATCTGGTCTGGATGTTGTCACATATAGTAGGTTGTCAATCATTGACCTATATTTCCTTTGATCTGTAGACTTTGAATCATCATCTCTGCTCAACTTACAACTAGTTTGCATGGGAGTGATAAGTGGTTTGCAATCTTCCATTCCAAACCTCTTTAGCATTTCTGTGATATACTTGGTTTGAGAAATAAAAATTCCTTGGTTGCTCTGACGTATCTGAAGTCCCAGAAAAAAGGATAGTTCTCCAAGTAATGAAATTTCAAATTCATTCTACATGTCTTTTGCAAATTTCTGGCTTAACCTGTCATCATCACTACCAAAAATAATATCATCAATATAAACTTAAAGTAATAAAATATTAACTTGACTTACTTTGATGTATAGGTTTTTGTCTGCACTTCCTTTTCTGAACCCCACCTGCTACAGATACTTATCCAGTCTGGAGTACCATGCTCTAGGAGCTTGTTTTAGACCATACAAGGCCTTCTTTAATTTACACACATAGTCTGTGTTCTCTGACAACTGAAATCCTTTTGGTTGTTCAATGTAAACTTCTTCTTCAAATTCCCCATTCAGAAAAGTTGATTTTACGTCCATTTGATATACTTTAACATTTTTGGAGCATGCATAAGCTAAAACAAAATGGATTGCTTCCATTCTAGAAAGTGGGGCAAATGTCTCTTCAAAGTCGATTCCTTCAATTTGTGCATATCCTTTACATACCAATCTAGCTTTGTTCCTTGTAACCTGTCCATCTTCATTCAATTTATTCCTGAAAACCCATTTTGTGCCAATCACATTCTTATTCTTTGGTCTTGGAACCAATTCCCAAGTGTCATTTTTCTCTATTTGATCCAATTCTTCATCCATGGCCTTATTCCAAAATTCATCCTTGCTGGCTTCTTCAAAATAGTTTGGTTCAATTGTAGATAAGAGTGCTAGGTGTGTTTGTTCTGGTGAACATATTTTTCTTCTAGTCTCAACTCCTGCATCTTTGTTTCTAATAATCTGATCTGAAGGATGATTCTTTTGTATTTTTTTGCTAGGTGTCTTTGGAGATACTTGATGAACTTGGTCTTCTACTTCTATCGGATTCTCTTCATCTTCATCTTCTTCTTCTTCTTCTTTTTCATCTTCTTCTTCAAAAAGTTGTTTCATTGATTTGATTTCTTCTTCATTTGATTCTGGTCTGCCTGTTTCATCAATTGTTACATTGATGCTTTCCACAACTTTGTTTAATCTTAGATTGTAACACTTGTATGATTTCCTTGTACTTGAGTAACCAACAAGTATTACTTTGTCCACACGAGATTCAAACTTTCCCATTCTACCATCTTCTCTTTTGATGTAGCATTTGCTTCCAAAAACTCTGAATTGCTTCACATTTGTTGGTCTTCCTTTCCATAGCTCGTAGGGATTTTTATCAGCATTGTTTCTGAGCATTACTCTGTTTTGAATGTGAAATTTTGTATGCACTGCCTGTGTCCAAAAAACATCTATCAACTTTGAATCCATTATCATTGTTTGAGCCATTTCTTGTACTGTTATGTTCTTTCTTTCAACAACTCCATTATGTTGAGGTGTCCTAGTGACGAAGAATTGCATTTTTATTCCATGATTTTTGCAACAGTCCATAAATTCCTTTGAGGTGAATTATCCTCCATTATCTGATCTTAAGCATTTGATTCTTGAATCCATCTCATTTTCAACCATTTCCTTGTAGATATTGAAATTTTTAATAGCTTCTGATTTGTTCTTGAGAAAGAAAACTGCAGTCATTCTTGTATAATCATCAACTAATAACATAAAGTATCTCTCACCTTTTAAGCCTTTTGTTGTAGTTGGTCCAACTAGATCAATATGCACAATTTCCAATGGTTTTGTTGTTGAATATTCCTTTGATTTGAACCTGGTCTTTGTTTTCCTTCCTTGTTGGCAATGCTTGCATAAACTGTTGGTTGGTTCTGTGATCTGGGGCATTTCTTTGACTGCTTCTCTTTTGCTAACTTTGATAAGGTTATCAAAATTCATGTGACCCATTCTTCTATGCCATAGCCAACTTTTATCTTACTTTCCTAGACAACACTTTTCATTTCCAATTTCGCTTAACACATATATGTTGCTTGAAGTTCTTGCAGCTATAGCGACCAATTTCCCTAAACCTTCTTTTCTTATCTTACACTTTTGTGAATCGAAAGTAACTTTATGACCTTGGTCACACATTTGACTCACACTTAAAAGATTATGTTTCATATCTTCTACTAGTAGAACATTTTCTGCCTTTTCATCCTTGTTCCCAATTCGGACTGTGTATTTTCCAATGATTTTGGATGAATCATCATTTCCAAAGGAGTTTGGTCCATCTCTTTCCTTTCATAAAGTAAGAAAATTGTCTCTATCACCTGTCATGTGTTTTGAACATCCACTGTCAACATACCAACCACGTTTCTTCTGTTTATCTTGTAGAGTGGCTATGCAGTCTTCATTTCTATACTGACCTTGCTTTCTTATCCATGTCATTTTCTAAGGTTCTTGTTTGTGACTCTGTTGAGGTTCCTTAGGAGGGACTATCATTCTGCAATTTTTGGTCATGTGTCCAAAATTGTTACATTTGTAACATTCCACTTCAGTGCTCAAAGATTCAAACCTGTTGTAACTTCTTCTTTGTGTTTCACTAGGTCTTCTTGAATAACCCCTTTGTGTATGGCTCTCAAAGTAGTTATTGTTCATGTTGTTAGCTTTGCAATTTATAGCTTTATGTCCAAAATTATTACGTGCATAACATAAACCAAAAAATATAGTTTGATACCTGGTAGTTGAAGATCTTATGAAAGGAGGTGCTCTTATGAATCCTTCTTCTTCTTGAGGCCTGTCTATTTGTTGTTGATTCTAAAATCTGAATCTTCTCGGTGGAGGAGTGTCCCTGTAATCTTCCTTGTATATCTTTTTATCCCCTTTGATTGTTTCTGCATAACTTTTTGGATTTGTTTCTTGCTCTGTTGTTTTGGATCTTGATCCCTTTTTTGTCTGATTGTATCCAAGTCCAGACTTGTCAAAATAAGATTTTTGACTGTTGATAATGTCATCCGGAACTTTTGAGCTATTCTGCATATTTTTCTTTTGAATATCCTTTCTTAGTGTGACAATCTCTGCTTCTAGGTTTCCAATGATCCTGTCCTTTCCTTCTAGCTGTTTTTTGAGTGCTTCTTCAATTCTTTTATCTTGTTCTATTTAAACCTTCAATTTTGTGATCATTTGTTCTAGTTCTTGAGTGTCTTTTTTCTTATCTAGTTTTGCTTGTAGTTTCTTGTTTTTCTTCTTTTCTCTTCTAATAACTTCTATGGCACTTATTAATTATTTTCGCAAGTCAAATTTTGCCTCTTCAATTTCTTCTTCATATGCTTCTTCATATTCTTCTTCGGAGTCTTCTTTATCAAAGTCTTCTACTACAATGAATAGAACTCTCCCTGTTTCACTATCACTGACTTCATCTTCATCTAATGATGAGATGTCTTCTTTGGTGCAAAAGTTTTTATTGAAAAATTTCTTTGTAGTTATTTTACCTTTATATGTTTGTTTGCCTTTTGAGTAACCTTCATCGTTTCTCTTTTTCTTATGAGGACATTTGTTAGCAAAATGACCAATACCATCACAATTAAAACAAATTAAAGGAAGCTTACCTCTGTACCTACCGTTGGTTCCCTTCTTTAGTCTTTTGACGAAGTTGGCCACTTCTTCATCATCTTCTGAGATGTTGTTGTTGCTGCTATATTCTTCTTGTTCCTTTTTATTTTTCTTTGATCTTTTGGAAGCTTTGAAGTTTGCTTCTTTTACATATGGATTTTCTTGTTCAGTTCTCATCTCATATGCTATGAAGATTCCATGCAGTTCGTCCATGCTTATTGAGTTTAGATCTGATCTTTCTTCTATTGTTGATATCTTAGGGTTGAATCTCGTAGGAAGAGATCTTAGTACCTTTTGAACAATTACAGATTTTTTGATTTCTTCTCCCAATCCTATGATTGCATTCATTGTTTCATCGACTCATAAGAAGTAGGTTGTGATATCTACATATTCCTTCATTTTTAGTTGTTCGAACTAACCTCTGTAAGTTTGAAGCTTTGCTGCTTTGACTTTTGAATCTCCTTCATAAATATTTTGAAGCTTGTCCCAAATCTCTTTAGCAGATTTATAATGTGCAACTTTGGTGAATATTGTATCATTGATACCATTCAAAAGTACATTTATGGCTTTGGAATTATTCTCATCGAGTTTCACTGCTTTGTCATTTGTTGGTGGATGTTGTGTATCCATCTACAATTGATTGTCAAACTTGAAATCCCTATGCCTGTATATATGTCTTCATCCTTATGATCCAAAAAGCATACTTTTGCCCATCAAACTGTGGTATTCCATTTTTATAAGAGTTGGTACTCTTCATGATCTACCTTTCAGTGGTTAAACTGATTTCTGAAGGAACCTGCTCTGATACCAATTGTTGGATTACTGAGGTGGGGGGTGAATCAGTAATAGCATAATCATAATCATTTTTCTTAAAATTTTATATCAATGTAGAATTATTATCCAATAATGAGTAGTAAGAGATAAACAATCACACACATACATAGTACACTAGTGTTTTATGTGGAAACCCAAATCGGGAGAAAACCACGAAATGCTTTTTCTTATATGTCTTGAAGAATTGCATTCATTGGAAGCACCAACTTCCTTTGTTTTCCAACTGCAACTGGAAGGAGGCTCCAACCCCCTAGTTTCTCAGGCTACAACCTGAGGGAAGCTCCAACTCCCCAATTCTCTGGCTACAACCAAAAGGAGGCTACAACCCCCAATGTTCTCTGACTACAACTGGAAGGTGGCTACAACCACTTGCCCTTGCCCCATCCTGCCACCCTAAAGTAGAAGTAGAATGATGGAACCATTGTTGCACTATCACTGTGAGATATATCGTTGTAAATCTATACCAATAAATCTGAACCATTCATCAACCTGTACCTCAACCTGTAATCAACCTGTGCCATAAACAAGTGCATCAACCATGCACCAACCTGTAATCAACCTGTACCATAAACAAGTGCATCCAACCATGTACCAAGTATGTACCAATCATGTGTTAACTACTCATAAACTAGGACTCATCAATATGTACCAACATCATCAACTATACACCTCATGTATGTGCGCCAACTCATCAATTACTTGTCTCAACCATGTACTCAAGATGTACCACAACCAAAATCCCTCATCAATTTCATCATCCAAATATGATTTGTAGCTATGTAATAGACCTGGTGTATATGATCACATTTATGCAAACCTTCCTTAACTTTAAAAACAAGAGACTATCATTTTCATCAAACTTTTCTTTAGTCTCACATGCCTTGTTTTGGATTAGTCAACAACCCTAACTTGAAGTAATCATAACTTTGAACCTATAATGCATAAAGATCTAAAACTGATACAAAATGTTCTTCAATGTGGTTTATGAAATTCCTCCAAGTTTCACTTCTTGGAACCTCTCAGATAAGGAGTTATAGAAAAAATGACATACCTTCCTGAATTCTGGCTTATTCTAGAGAGAAACCTTGTAGAGCGTGCCCCATACAAAATATTTAAAGAATTGATATGAAAATATTACACAACATACTAAATACTGTACCCTAACTAAAAAAATTTGTATAGTGGAATTTGTATCTGTTATGAAGAAGTTATGACGTTTTTACCCGAAACACCTGATTTTGACTAGTTTCAGGACTGGCCACAAACCCTATTTTCCATGGACTGTAACTCCCAAAATACAACGACCCACAAGATAAAAATTTTACCACAGATACTTGGATATTTTTTCTCACTTTCATAGCAATTTCAGGGTCTGAATCATTATATAAAGAAAGTTATAGAGAAAATGGTGAGATGACCTATAAATAACATACCTTAGAAAGCACCATTAAAAGAATTTATCCTTCCTTCCATTTTGACATTCTTTTCTTCATCTTCACTCAGAATTCTAGTTTATATATCCTTGGTTACCTCATACACATATAGATATTCAATATGCTCAAGTTTGATTCAAATGAGAGAGCCTTGCCTCTTATTTATACTCTCCAAGTAGCTTCCTTAAAAACATCTTCTAGGTCACTTGGCCCACTTTCCTTATTTTAGGGTTGGGTCCACTTCTAATTTCTCCATTAAATTTATTATTGAAATAATTTATTTTGTATTCAYTTTGAATTATAATACACTCATCACTTCACTTTATTATTTACCTTTTAAAATCTCTTAAACCACTTTGACTACTTTGACCTTTTGGGGCTTCTAGATGACATATGAGGGTCCTCCAACTTTGTAAGGCCATAACTCTCAAACCGTGAGGAGTTATGTGACATTCTACATACCACCAGAAATGGGATGACATGTACTATCCATATATAATAGTATTATCTGAAAATATATCATAACTCATACTGTTACCCATCAAACAAACTTGGGTCCATTACCCAAACTTGGGGTCTCCAACTTTTCATGGCCATAACTCTCTAATTGTGAGGAATTATGTGGCGTTCCACATACCACCGGAAATGAAATGAAAAGCACTATCCATCTAGTATATTTTCCCTGGAAAATTCACTTTCCTTCATATCATTATTCCACAATTAAGCATGGTTCTCTTACTCCATAAAGCATCTTCCCGTGAGGCTTTCACCATAAGGGGACCAATTTGGAGTTCATCCATATTTACTTCTTATCAACCATGAAAAAAAAATAATGAGTCATATTTACATCAAACAATATTGGGTCCATTACCTAAACCTTTTTGCTACGGGGCATTCTTGAAGGTTTGACATCAATGACAACCAACCTTAATCAACAGCGGGGTCTAGACTCATACACATCATGACGCTTAGACAAATAGTGTTGTCCTAAAAGCACATCACAAAATTCCAGGGGAGAAATATCACACAATACCTCATCTTTGAAAGGATTGATGTCATAGGGCAGACGAAAATGTTGGCTGATAAAAAGATCTCTTCCTTGGCGAAGCCAGCCGATGGTGTAGGGATGCAGGTGCAATGTCGTTGGAAGGTCCACTCACTTAATGACCTATACTAAAATTAGTTTCTTCTGACTACCTATATCGACAATGAAATGAATCAAAGCCCCCTTTACCCACATTTATGAGTGAAAGAAGCATTCCCCTTCCTCTGGTTCGTTTGGTTTGCTTGGCCGAATTTTGGTGGTAGCAACAGTGGAACTGGGGTCAACATTGATAATATGCTTCCCTCCTTTAAGATTTGATTCAGAATCAGAATCGACCTCTGACTCAAAACCCTTCATCTCGACAATGAGTGACTTCTTGGAGTGGAATTATTCATTGTTATGCCAAGGGATTTTAATGTACTCACACAATTTTTCCATGTCCTTCATCTTCTCATTGCCCTTCTTGTGTTGTGGCTTGGACTAGTTGTCCTAAGAAAGGCCATCTGAGCTCGATTCCTTGCTGTGTGGGTTGGGTTTCCTTTTCCCTGTTTCAACTATGAGGATTTTTCAGATCCAAAATCTCACCTCTTTTGCTTAAATTTCTGCTCGATCTTGACAGCATATCTATAAGTCATGTACAATGAGGCAATGTCCAGAAACTCCATTTCTATTTGAATGTATCTATGCAAACATCCACGGTATTTGAGCACTAGATGACACTTAAATTCATTGATACCCAATTATGTGCACAGGGTATGGAAAATATTGGTGAAATATGGTACTATCTGGTCCCTTTCTTGACACAGGGTGGTCCATCTAGTATACTGGTCCTCATAGCTTCTAACAGGGTAGTATTGTTCTTTAATTATGTCCCGGAAGGAATCCCATGTAGGGGCCACCAAAAATATTGCAGATTCCTCTATGACCCTTTTCTCAGAGTAAGTATCCCACCAGTCCTTAACATGGGGGACGACCTTGAGGAGTACAAAAGTAATCTTTTCCCTATCGGAAAAATTATGGACTGAAAAATGCCCTTCGAGAAAATTCAACCATTTATCTACAACATTTGCATCTATCAATCTATCAAATAATGGGATATCAAAATTTATCTGTACCTTGAAGGGGGTTTCATGGTGGCTTGATGAAGATGCTTCTCATGTGAACATTCGTCAAAGGATCTACACAAATTCGTCCATCATTTCGTTATTTTTTTGCATGAGGGATTCCTCGAGCAACATTTTAATAGGATCTCCTGATTCATCATCTTTATTTTTGTCCCCCATGGGTTATTGTTAGGCTTGGTGAGACTGATCTTCCAATGAATTGATTTCTTTGAGTCCCAACTTCTTGTACCTAGATCTTGTCGGGGACATGCACGAAGAAAAATAAATGAAGAGCAGACCGCTCTGATACCACTGCTTCAGATTTAGCAGCAGAACGAACTGATTACAGACTGAATACAATAAACAAAGAGATGTGAAGGATAACACATATATCGAGTGAACAATATCTTCTATTAAATAAATGAAATAGGCTTAAACTGTAAAACTCCAGAATTGAAACACTTGCTCGAATGGTGGTAGCTATATTTGAGAAGAGATGTGGCTTCTACATGCATCCATTTGAGCATAATGAGTACAATGAGGCTCCAGAGGACTTTTTAATATTACTCATGAATTCCAAAACCATAGACATCCAAAAACCTAACCCTAGAAGGTGAAACGCCAAAAGTCATGTGGGCCCCTATGGGTAAGTTGGTACCTCAACTTCCCGAGGTCGTAACTTTTGCATACGACCTATGTTTTAGGCAAGTGATATCTCATTGAAAAGGTATTTTAGAGAACTACATATTCTGTTGTAAAAATCTAACTTTGTCTACAGTTTGACTATGGTGAGACAAAAAAACAATATTTAGGGCCCCAAAACGGCCCTAGAAGTACAACTATTGTAGGAAAATCCCCCTGCAGACAGGTGAATATCCCCTTGGATTACAGACCCCTATACCAAGATAGAAATATGATAACATTGGACACTAATATCCCTTTTAATATAATTACCTAATCAGAAAGAGAAGAAGAAGGAAGAAAGTGTGATGCACCTTCTTCTGGTGTTTGTCCTCGCTACTCCAATTTGAGCTTGATCCCCGAGCTCCTTGGCACCGTTCGACACCTGCAATTCAATGAACAACAAGAAGACAAATAAATCCTACTCTACTATATAAGAGTAGTCTAATCAAATCCATCTATAATAGACAACATATGTAAAGATACACAGATTAGAAGGGAATAGGCCAAACATATATTAATGAGAATTCAAAAGAGATACTTACAAACCATAGATGAAGTCGCAATAGCCTCTCCAAGTCCTCCTCATCCAGACCTTGCAAAAACATCCCAAAATCATAGGTTTTATATCCTAAATATTTCTCCCAAGACCATAGGTTTTACACCTCATATATGTCTTTTTTCATCTCCATGGAAATCCCTCATTATATAGGATTTGGAGGCTTAACCACCATGGATAGGATCACTCATCAGATCCACTAAAAAGGGATATGAAAGATATTTAGAGAGAAAATATATCTTAAGGATTTTAGGGAGGAAATATCTCTCAAGGAGTTTAAGGAGGAAATATTCGAACCATCCATGAGATCCTCCACCTTCCCTAAAAAATAGGAAACCAAATGTGAGGTGGATTCTCACACTTAATTAATTTATTTTTCATGAATATTAATAATAATTCATGTGCACTTGGTATTTTTGCCTTCATGTAATATATCTCTTCTCCACATTGACTAGGGATTGTGACATAGGTTATTCCATGGTGTTAAGGTGTATGAGACACTTATATGACACTTACGACACTTAGGGAGAGGTACCTAGGTGTGCAAATTTAATGTGTAATAGAATGCCCCCTAAAGTGTGAGGTCAGAAGAGAGAATGATGGCCAAAACACTTTACAAATATTTAATGCAAGGGTGTGGAGTTGGAGAACCTGTAAGAAGTTGCAAACTACCATCAAACAATATTAATATATGTTCCATCTCTGAGGCAGGCATACCTATGCTCGGAATATAAGATTGCTCAAAGAACAATCGTCGACCAATACACTGCGGATCCATGAAAAATATTGACTAAGGATATGGCCACCAAAGATACAATGTGGATCCATACCTCCATGGCATGAACTTATCGTAGCCAAAAAAAATACATAGTGGAGCTACGAGATGATAAAACATAGCCATGAACTAATAAAATTTGGATCTATGTGATAGTCTATACATCAACATGCTCAAATGATCTCCTTTGCAGCCTGGGAAAAGTGGTTTAACAAAGTGAATGCTCAACCCAGGGTCTTCGTACCAATCCCGATGTTGTACGAATCCTGCCATGTGAATAGATTTTTTGATGTCGAACATGGTAGAAACCACTTGATTACCATTCATTGAGGTAAACTATTAATAAGTGTGAGGGAAATCACCAATGATGTCAATGACTCCCAAGGTACCCTAGTACATTCCAACGAATGTGAATAAATGAGTTGAGGTCGACCATTCGTGGAATCATCCAATCAGAGGTCAATGAAGTAAACCCATTGTCGGAGGCGAGGAGGCCTGCCATTGAGGCATGTAGGTCCTAAGTTACTATCTGGTTTCTAAGTCTAATTCCCAAATGATGTGTTGAAGTTGACAGGAAAAAACTTGTCAAAGGAGGGTCTTGATGTATCCCCCATCAGCGACACGAAAATGACATAGGAAAGTGATGTAATATGGTGAATCAAATGAGTATGGACTGAAACAAAAAATGGAAACTGGTAATACTTCATATGGATGGTTTAAAGTGAAACTTCCCTTGAACATGACGAGGCATGAAAACTGACTTGGCAGCATTGACTCGACAAGTACCAAAAATGTAATGTGACGGCAATAAGAGAACTCTTCGTTTGGACAAAAAAGTATGGTGAAACATGGAATTGGTATGACTTAGAGATACCCAAATATAAGATGAGATAAAAACATGTGCCATGTTCAAGGGCGAAAAAATATGCCATAAAGGATTCTCAAAAACTTGACCCACTTCCTTCAATTTCCCCCCCACCCAGATAGATGAGTACCTCTTTTTAATTTAACAAGCTCGACGAGGGTGACACATGCTCAATATAACTCACATTTGGTAAGTTCCTCTTCCTTTATTTAATGAACTGAAAGAAGTAAGGGTTCATTCCCATATGGGCCCTTCAATGTGTGATTTTAACAATTCCAGAGAAGGAAAACTCAGTGGTTTTTCATGTTTAGAGAGTTTGAAAATAACTTAAAGGTGACTCCAGGGTTGTGGATTTTCGTAATTCAAGTTTCACGAGGCCAAAAAAGAGATAAAATACCACTTGAAAGATTCCCTTTCAAACCTTTTAACGAGTGGGAAAGGAAGCAAGATCACTCGACAATATTTCCATGTTTAGAGAGTCTGAAAAGAGATTAAAGGAGACTCTAGGGGGTTCCTTTTTCATATGACCTTTACGAGTTCGAAAAAGTGATAAAATTTTACTCGGTCACATTCTCATGTATTTATGAGCATAGGAAATAACAAAGACTAAGATCGGTAAATTATTCTCATTTATTTACGAGCACGAGAAGGAAAAAATACTAAACTCGTTCTAGAAAAATACTACTACGTTACGATGGGGATGAACTTCAAACGAGGATCACTTTTAGTAGTGTGTCTCTTTGGAGGTAGTTTTCCCCAAAATTATTTGGCAAAAGTGGGCAGTTTTGCTTCAACACAATGTCCAGAGGCTAGAGATCTGCCCCCCAAGCGTCGTTTCCTCCGACAACTCTTCTTATTTCCTCGTTTAGGTTTATGGTTACTAAGGGAAACATTCTCACTAGGCAGAGGAAAATAAGGTTCAAGTACTTGATCGAGAGTGAGAATCGATTGTAACGGAGGGGGGTCTTCTTGATTGTTTAATGAGCTTGATAGAGACAATGAACTATGCTCGTCGAGACCAGGTACTACCAACAAAAGAGAGGAATCAAAGGATTGTTGTTCCTGATTTGAAACCATGTTTAAGGTGGAAACTTGCATGGTGGGAGGAGGAGGAGAAGGAAAAATCCCCATGAGCGAGGAATCCTTGAGAAGAACTACAACTACACTCTCAAAATTATTATGTCCTAGAAAAGGGACATTACTTGTAGTGACATTGTTGAGATCTGGAGTTGTATACTCAAGTTGGTCAATAGTGATAATCTTTCCTTAATGGGGAAATTGTAAGATACAAAACATTGAATATGCAATGACAATAATTGCATAGAACCAACTATGACCAAGTAACAAATTATAATCCATGGGTGCATTGACTACTTCGATATCAACTAGAATAGTCTTACCCTTCAAAGTCACAGTGAAATATTTCAAGAGTCCATGAGGTGGGAAACCATGTCCATCAAATGCTTTCAGGGTGGTTGGGGACAAAATAAGGGCAGGAGAACCAAGGGCTCTCCAATAAGGAAAAGAAATGGCACAAGTGGAAGCTCCCTCATCGAAAAAAGTATGATGGATGGTGTGTTCACTAACAAAAACTTGAATTTGGAATGATAAGTGATGGGAGACTCTCTCCTTAAAATAACACAGATTAAACGTAATCAGGTTTGACTCCTCAGGATCCATGGCTCCAATGGATGACAACAAATTTCTATGTTGATTTGGACAGTGTTTTAGAACTTCGAGGGTTCACATAGAGAAAGTATCATGTGCTGAATATTCAACGATGTTGTATTTTTGGGTAGCGTGGGCATTTGGATTAAATATCACTTTTCAAATTACTCTCTTGGGCAGGCATAATACTATGTCAAAAATTGTCTTCTCAATATGAATAGGATTGGAAGATGGAGGAGGAGTAGAGTTAGAAGGATGGTCGATAGCCTTCCCATTAGGTTTATCACCTGGAGGAGTGTTATAGGTATTTGCATGAGTTGTGACATTAACCATCTTAAACATGTAAACCTCATAGGCGCTTGTGGAAGAATCCCCATAGTGGGAATGACCTGGGTCTCCTCCTTGCGGAGGGAAAAGGTGTTGTGCAACCAAGTGTTGTTGTTTAACTAGTTGGGAGGTACCCTTCAGATATTTAGTGACATCCTCACAATGAGGACAGTCTTTTCTGTAGTGGTATTCCTCACAAATCATACAAGGAGATTTAGGTTTCCTTGTCGATTGAGTATCAATTGACTGAGGATTACCTTTCTCGCTAGAAGATTTCTTGGATTCTCCCTGTTTCTTCTTACCTCCTAGTAGCTGAGATGAATAGGATTGGACCGCATTCACCTTGAATGTTTGAGAAGGAGCAGAAGTAGTTGTGGTGTTTGGAACGGAATTATATTCTGGAGAAGGTCTTGACGGATCATTTGAAGGATGAGGAGCATTAGGGATCATCTTGTAAAGTGTGTCGGACTAGGAGTAAACCAAATCCAAATACTGTACATGATTGATAGCCTACTCCTTAGTAACTACATTTCCCATAGCAACAACACGGGCTATGGGAGGAAAGATCTACGTTTTAAACCAATCCACAAGGAGTTGGTCTAGAATTGAAGCTTTAATCGACCTTCTTTGTCTTCTCCACTCATGAATATGATCAGAGATGTGGGTGGAAGAGGATTGTCGGAGAGAGGTCAGACGTTTTGTACCGGTATCATACCATATAGGTAACTGAAAATGTGTCAGGAAATCCATGGAAAGAGAGTTAAAGTTGACAAAAGAGTTACACGACAGTTCAATGTACCATTTTGTTGTCACACCTGTAAGTGTTCTCTGAAAAATTCTAAGATGAATGGAATCGTCCATCAAAGAGTTGGAAGAACACCATAAATGGAAAGTCATAATAGGACTGTTAGGGTCTTCCCCAGGTTTTTCGTCAAATTTCATAATGTCGGATGGTAATTTGGTAGGAATGGTGGGCCAAAATAGGGCATGAAGGATGGGATCATTTGTTAAATGCGACAGATCTAGAATATCTAACATAGCCAAGAATGGTAGTTGTTGGTTAGGTGTTTGATACTAGTGATAACTATAATGCGTAGGAACACCAGTAGGACTGCATCCAGGTTGTGGACAAGTGACAAAACTAGATGGTCCTCCCATATAAGGTGGTTGTCTGGGTTGTCCACCTATGTAAGGTGATTGTCCTATTTGTCCACCCATGTACTGTGATTATCCTATTTGTCCACCCATGTAATTTGATTGAACAGGTGGACCTCCTACATACTGTGGTTGACCTGTTGGTCCCCCTATGTATGGTGGTGGAAGGTACTATTGCATTTGAATTGTGGAGTTTATGGATTGATAGAGTATAGTTCCTTACGGAGGAATGCCCATTGGATTGGGTTGAGTCCACAAAGGATTCACAACTCCTAGATATGGATGCCCAGGATACATACCAATGGTAGTAGGGAGAGAAGGACTTGCAGGAGTGGTTTTCCCCCATGCTGATTGATGTTGCACCCATGTAGGTTTTCCCCCAGTAACAATTTTCCCTGCAATTGAAGGTTTCCACCGAGTTGAAGGTTGCCCCCCCAATGAATATTGAACTCCAATGTAGGACATACTAATCTTTGATGTGTGAGATGAAGGTTGAGTATCTTATGTAACCATGGTTGTGTGAAAAAATTGAATACTGTACATTTGACCTATAGGACGACCAAGTAAATCACTTGGTGTGTACATGTGTGGAAAAAATGAAGCAGGAATATTACCTGACTCGGGCGTAAGAGGAGATGAATGTCCAAGTGGTTGATTTAGGGAGATCTAGGTCACTAATGTTTCTAGTAAAACTAAGCACCAGTAGTATCAACTACGAGAGTCGTGGAAAGAGATGAATTTCCAAGTGCTTCAAAAATCAATAGGTTCATGCCAAAAGATGATGTAATGATTGAACCAGACAGTAAGCGATAAGAAGAATAAGAATCAACATATCTCATGGATGGTGGATCAAAAAGTGGTTGGCCAAGTAGATCAGTAAACAAAGGATTCACAAAATATGCCAAGCTTTCTACGAATGTTGGGATTGGTTCGTCAATGTGATGGCCACTTCCAGGAGAGATGATCCCAGTTTCAAAAGTGTGATTACAATCACTACTTCATAAGAAAGATTATGTTCTGGTTCCTAAGTGTCGGTTTCCATACCTTGTATACTGTGAAAATTCTGATCCGAAGGCCGACTATGCAAAACAAAGAAACACACTCCTATGAAAACTAAAATCAATCAACCAAGCACAAACATACTTTAAGGATATTTCGAAGACTAGATATCAAGCCGCAACTGAAGAATTGAGAAGCCATTACCATGACCTCCACATAATATCCCTTCTCGGTGCAAGCAACCCTCGATTTCACGGGATCACCCTCCAAGGGTACTAAGAGTGTGATACGAAGTCTGCCCTAGGTACCATGGGAATCCCCCCACAATCACCTCTATAGATACCTAGGAAAGACCACTAATGTTACCAACTTGCAGTCAACCTCTAAGGGGGCACAGTCGACAGTCGAGATAGAACATATGGGTAGGATATCAAAGTCTGAAGTTCTTCAATAAAATTGAAGACAACTGGACTGGTAGGACTCCAGAGGACCCCGAATGGATTCGGAGTTCATGAAGCACAGAGACCAAATGAAACCAATGGTTTCTCAAGAATAGCCCCCAATATACGATCTTTCAGCTACGATTGGTTAAGCTTTGGAGGGGTAATCTCTTTTTCTCTTCCACACACAAACTCGTGTTTAGAACCTGTGTGAGAGGGCGTTCCCAGATATGCTTATATGAAAGTTGGATTTGAACTCTCTTTAGTGTTATATAGTATCTTTAATAGTCTTGGACAATTTACTCACTTTAAGTCACTTCACCTAGTCCAAAGTCTCAAATCCTAAGATATTGTTGGTGTTCTAAAAACAAAATATTTGAATTGATTTTATTAGTGCATGGTTGATTTTAATGGATTTTAACTCAAATGGTTCACGGAGATGAAACGGATGATGTGTAAGAGAATCAACTCCAAAAGAATGAAAAAGAATGATATGTCATTCTTTCTTTCGATGAATTCTATGTACGAGAAGGAGAAGATTTATATTCTTCTTAATCATAATAAAACACTCTAAATAATGCAACATTCAATTTTGAGATCAATGCGACACCACACTATCAAGAAAATGTTTTCGAAAACTGAAATTCATATGCAAAAATAGCTCTTTTTCCAATCATAAAACAAAGAAAAATTCCTAATGAATGCAAATTTTCTTCATTTTATTAGCAATGCAAGGATATATGAAAACGTTTTGCTTTTGTACTTTCAGATGAAAGAGATGTAACTTGGAGAAAAAGAACTATGAAGAAAAAACAATCAAACAAAGTGCACTCAAAGTGGTGAGGTCTGAAAGAAAAAAAGTAGAAACCTGTTCTAACAATAACTCAATCAAGGATTCAACAATTGACAAACATTCAAGGAGTACAATAAAATGTAGATAAGAATCCAAGAAAAGACAAGGAGAAAGAGAAATCACTCAAACTGTCCTAACAAACCAAGCGACAAGAAAGGGAAATTTCGCAATTCAAAAAAACTTTCAATCCCAAATAAATACAATATGAAGTGATAAGTATCAAATATAAACTCAAATATCAACCCAAACAACTTCACAAACCAAATTACAAACCCTGGAAAGGACCTCAACAAAACAGGCTGCAAAAATCTAAGCAGAAAAAGGAAAAAAACCTCAGAAAGGAGATCAACGCTCCCTAAATCAAGGGCAAAGAGCGCTATAGTGCTCTATAAATAACTATAGAGGATATTGTATTAGATATCAGTGATCTGATATATCCTATAGGGGAGCACTACCCTTCCTAGAAACTCAAAATAGAGCCAAAAAATGCAGAAAAACTCACCCAGAATTCGCAGAAATTGGTGAAAATGCTAGTGAAGATGGGAGAAAGGTAATAGATCATGAACAAATAGTAAAAATTATCTAAAAGGTGGGAAAAAATTAGGGACAATCCAAGTAAATACAAATCAATGCCAATCCTCAATGGAGTCACCAATTTCTATTGTAGGGAATCCCCCTGTGGACAGGTCAATATCCCCTTGGATTCTAGACCCCTATACCAAGACATAAAGATGATAAAATTGGACACTAATATCTATTTGAATCTAATTACCTAATCATAAAAATAATCATAAGGAAGAAAGTGTGATGCACCTTATTCTGGTGTTTGTCCTCTCTGCTCCAATTTGAGCTTGATCCCTGAGCTCCTTGGCACCATTCGACACCTGCAATGCAATGGACAACAAGAAGACAAAGAACTCCTACTCTCATCTATAAGATTGGTATAATAAAATCCATATATAATAGACAACATATGTAAAGATACACAAATTATAAGGGAATAGGCCAATCATATATTAATGAGAACTCAAAAGAGATACTTACAACCCGTAGATGAAGTCGCATCAACCTCTCCAAGTCCTCTTTGTCTATCCCTTGCACAAAGGTCCCAAAATCATAGGTTTTTTATCCTAAATATTTCTCCCAAGAACATAGGTTTGATACCACAAATCTTCTTTTTTTCATCTCCATGGAAAGCCCTCATTATAGAGGATTTGGAGGCATAACCACCATGGAGAGGATCACTCATCGGATCCACTAAAAAGGGATCTGAATGATATTTAGGGAGAAAATATCTCTTAAGTATTTTAGGGAGGAAATATCTCTCAAGTATTTTAAGGAGGAAATATTTCAACCATCCATGAGATCCTCCACCTTCCCTAAAAAATAGGAAACCAAAAGTGAGGTGGATTCTCACACTTAATTAATTTATTTTTTATGAATATTAATAATAATTCATGTGCACTTGGTATTTTTGTATTCATGTAATATCTCCCTCCTCCACATTGACTAGGGATTGTGACATAGGTTATTCCATGGTGTCAAGGTGTATGAGACACTTATATGACACTTATGACACTTAGGGTGAGGTACCTAGGTGTGCAAATTTCATGTGTAACAACAACAAGATGTGATGGCATCAAAACATATAAAATAATCCAGTTGTATTAGGTGAGAGGCCACCAATATCCACTTGTAGGATGTGTAGGGCTTCATACAACCCTAGAAGTGTAGAACCCACAATTACAAATAAGTATAGAAGAACGTGCTGAAAAAAAATGGACAAGAGGAGCTTGTTTGAATATGTGGGTGGCCACTAATATCCACCTGGATCACACATCATGGTCGTCCTTTGACAAGTCTATTCATGTCGAATTCAACAAATTATTTGGGAATTAGACTTAGAAACCAGCTAGTACCTTGGAACCTACATGCCTCAATGGTAGGTCTCCTCGCTTTTGAAAATTGGTTTACATCATTAATCTTTGATTGAATGATTTCAAGAATGTTCAACTTCAACTCATTTATTTACATTTGTTGGAATGTAATAGGCTACCTTGTAATTCATTGTCATCAATGGTGATTTCCCTCGCACTTGTTAACGGTATGAATCTATGACCAAAAATCAAGTGGTTTCTACCATGTTTGACGTCAGGACATATATTCACATGGCTAGATCTGTACCATTGCAGGATTGAGATGAAGACCCTAAGAACTCCTCAGACACCAGACTGCAATTGAGATTATTTGAGTACTTATAATATTCTAGTGTCGTCATCATGTTGTCAATCTCACTAATGTATACGTTGTCACATTGATCCTCTTTTTATTGATCAGTGGCTATGTTTTTTCATATCATAGCTCCACTATGTATTTTTTCATGGCTATGATCTCATTGTGTCATAGAAGGTGTGGATCCACATTGTTTTTTGGTGGCCATATCCTTAGGCAGTGCTTTCATGGATCCGCAGAGTATTGGGTGGAAACCATGCTTTGATTCAAGTGTATTCCAAGCATGGGTATGCCTACCTCAGGAATGGTAAGTATATATTGTTTGTTTTTTTCTTGCAACTTCCTCCCAACTCTCCTATTCCAACACCCTCACATACATATTTTTGTAAAGTATTTCAATCGTCCATTTTTATTCTGAACTCATACTTTAGGAGGAATCTTTTACACACCAAATTCCAACACCACTAAGTGTTGTGCTTATGTATGGCATTCTACTAAGTGTCTCACTTATGTATCGCATTCTACGAAGTGTTGATTTGTCTCACTATGAAGTGTCACACTAATTTATCACATTCTACTAAGTTTCACACTTAAATGTCACAACTTTATCACCATGAAGAAGTGTTTTTCATGACCCCTAGAAAAGTTGGAAAGGAATCCCATCAGTTGGAGGTAAAAATACTACCTTTTCCTTGATATTTTGGCCTTGTTTGAGCTTCATCGCCCCCCTTCCCATATACAAGGAATGATGATCCCTTGATCATCACTCCCCTAGAGTTTACTATAGAGCGATAGTTTCCCTGTGAACAATTATGGGGGGACATGAAGTTGTTGCAACCATTTTCCCTTGATTTGTGAGGTTATTTTCGAGAGTTCTCAATTGGTTCAGGGATTGGTTCAAGCTATCTCCTATTCAAGGAAATTTCAATCTTGATGGTTGAAAAAATACTCTTTTGAACACATCATCTTCTAAAAATTATCCTATGGTTGTGATACCTCAAATCCTGTATAATGAATTCCATGCTTGAGTGAAGGAGCGGGAGACTTTTAGAGTATCATACTTTTGATCTTGAGACATTCAAGAGAGGAGAATTAAGAGCATCATACTTATGATTGTGTGATATCTAAAGGGAACGATAGGAGCGCTTGGAGAAGCAGTTGCAATGTCAAACTTCAAATTGTAAGTGCTTCCATTTTGTTGGCTTTCCATTAATACACAACTTGGCATGTTCCTCTCATGTCTATGCATTCAAGTGTATTCATGCATATTTTTGTTAAATTCATCATAGATAGATCTATTTTCACTTAAAATATAGTGTGGAAGAAAGAGGTTTCCTTTTGTTATTTGCAAGTCTTTTCTTGCATCTAGGGGCTTGGACATCAAGGTCAAAGGTTGGAGTAGTAAGGAAAATCGTTCTAAAAAGGTAACTCATCCATCTCTTCCTTCTCATTCTAATTGTAGAAATAAGTCTAAGAGGAAAGTATTTTACCTTTTATTTTTTTCTGTATTGGATCAAGAGGGGTCTTGATCCAAGGGGATTTTCACTTGTCCATATGGGGGACTTTACCATAACACCTACATCTCCAAATTTGAATTCGACTTCAAAGACATCCTAAATTCAAGTGAAGATATAAAGAATCTTGGAATTCTCAAACAAGTTGTTAAAAAGAATATTGGAATTATGTATCTATTAGAAAACCATATGAGAATCTTATGGATCTCATTTACTATCTGTTTAAAAAAAATGTATTTATAAAAGAGAGTTCTTTATCCATTCTATGGGGGAGGACTCTTGGAGCACAAGTCCTTTTTATGATGGAATAAAATTATATTTTTTGAATTTTCATTTCAATTTAAATTTTAGTTTTATAATTTATGCAATATGTAATTAGAATAAATTAATTTATATTATATATTAGTTGCAGAATAATTTAATTAATTTGTGTTGCACAAGTAATGAGTGTTGATATAAAGTAATATCAACACTATGTTCTATGGAGGTAGGGCCCGCTCCAATAGAACAAAGTGTTGTAGGTGGTTTTTCTTGATTCCTAGTTGTGTAATTTAATTCTGCAATTGTTTAATCATCAAGGATTTATTAAAGTTTTTTAGTAATTACTTTTTTGTTGTGCAATTCCATTCATTCATCCAATTAATCATTCGCATGGGATTGCAAATTGGGTTTGCATTCTTTGATTTTTTTGAATAAGTGTGTTGAATGCAAGGGTTACATTTGTTGGTCTAAGTAATGAGAATGATCATCTTAGCAAGGGATATATTAAGTTGTTTTAGTTCATGCAATTTCAATTATATTTAGACCGAGGTCACAACACTAAGTGATTCTGGGCCGATTGAATTAGTTAATTAGTTTATCTTCAATTTCAATTACATTCATTCGGGGTCACAATGCTAAGCGCTTCCATGAAATTTGAATTATATTAGTTTTCTTTCATTTCTTGCAATTTCAATTACATTCAATAGGGGTCACAACATTAAAGGCTTTCAATCTGTTTGAATTAGCTTAGTTTACAGTCCTTTTGGTATGTGTGGAATTTATTTCTTGTAGTTTGTAGGACCTTTCCAATTGCAAATTGTTTATACTCCCTTGGACAAAGTAAGCATTGATAGTATGACTGCATAGAAAACAAATGGAAGAATAGAGTGAAACCTGCATATATAGTGCATGGTAACTTGCAAGTTCCATAAAAATAACAGATTGATAATTAAATGCACAATATTTCTCATTGTCTATATGAGAAATTAGAAAGGTAATTTAAAAAATTGTCACTTGGTAGGGTGTAGGTTTAGAATATATATCTTAGGGATATCAATCGTCAGCTAAATGATATAAGAACATCGTGATAACATATTTTGGAAAAAATACTTTCTCTCATATTTAAATGAAATTGAATGTGGTTGCAAATAATTATTGGGAAAATAAGTTATCAATGCCGTGTTAAAATAATAGGTGTGATTGTTTCACCATAGACAATATCTCTATATTGTCACCCAACCATCGACACAAAGGCCACCCCCAAGCACCTTAACCTTAACAGCTAGAATAATTTTGGAAACAATCACTATAACCAATATTCAACCAAGGTATTGTAGCTCTCTTCAAATCTAACGTACCAAGCAGAAAGTCCAAACCATAACCAAAGACCAAGTTACCACTGCAACATCTATATCTCTCCACTAGTCATTCACACTACTAGTCCTTATGCAATTGTGAGAGAGAGAGCGAGTGAAAATGAGATCAAGCACCCTCTATTTATAGTCCTCCAAGTGACCCAATGGGGTCGATTTCTTCTTCTGGAGGCTAATAATGTAATATAAATTATTCTCTTGAGATAGCTTGTCTTCTAGGGTTATTAACCAACTATTTAGGGTTTCTCTTGCTTCCTGGAATATTCTAGTCTCGTCAAAGGTTACATGTAGAGGTTAATACCTTCCGAAGCTACCATAATATCAACACTCCCTCCTAGGTAGGGAGGTATTAAAGGAAATGGTCTTGAGAAAAAATAGACAATTCAACCGGTAGCATTACCATAGCCACACTTGCTACCTCATGATCACATAAATCAAATCATGATCACGATCATCACTATCCATATAGATAGTCTCCATGGAAATCATAATAATTCCATCCAATAGAACACAATTGTGCCTATCCATAATAGTATACAACTACTATCCAATGGTGCACAACAACTCCTAGTAGCACACAACTACTAACCAATGACATACAGTCACCACCAGTGGATCACATCCACCACAGTAGCATACAACTACTATCTTGAGACATAGAGTATCCACAACAATCAAATCATATCATCTAATATAATCCCGCATAAACAATATCATCAACTGCATCACCTATAAGTCATACTATCATGATACACATGCATCATATCTAAGGTGTACTGACATGATCCAAAGTATCATCTACATCATCTCTAATCTGTACTAGCATGAACATAATTAGCATGATGCCAATGCATCATCTCTAAGTTGTATGTCCACATCTAAGTTATACTCGCATGATGCAGATCAGTGCCTCACTGTATCACCTCTAATATGTATGATCATCTCTAAGCCATACTAGCATGACATATCTAGCATGATACCAATGCATCATCTCTAAGTTGTATTCCACATCTAATATGTACTTGCATGATCATATCTAGCATGAAACAAGCCCTCCTACATCATCTCTAAGTTGTATGATCATCTCTAAGCCATACTAGCATGACATATCTAGCATGATGTTGATGCATCATATCTAAGTTGCAGGCCACCTCTAAATTGTACATGCATGATCATATCTAGCATGATGCGGCTCACCAACATTGTCTCTAAGTTGTACTAGCATGAACATAACTAGCATGATGCAATAATCATATCTAAGTTTTATGTTCACCTCTAAGTTGTACTATAATGATGGTGTTCATGACATTGTATCAACAACTCCAACTATATGTATCATATCTGAGTTGTACTAGCATAATCATATCTAGCATGATGAAAGCATCATCTCTAAGATGTATGACCATATTTAATTTGTACTAGAATGATACGTATCCGCAACTCACTGGCAGTCCATGATGCCACATATCAGTGCTCCCTCCCAACTGAGGAAGTAATCTCCTCCCTTTAAACTAAGGGAACAATCTCCATGAGCTCGAGCTTGTCCCTCAACTATGCAAACTTTATCTTGGACAAAGGCTTCATAAAAATATCTGTAGTTTTCTCATCAGTGGAGATATACTGGAGAACCACTTCTCCCTTATAGACTTTATCATAGAGAAAATAATACTTGATCTCAATGTTCTTCAACCTGTCATGCAACACTAGGTTCTCTAAGAGATTCACACAGTTCTAGTTATCACAATATAACACAGTCCAATCCAACATCTGATCAAACATTCCAAAAGCCAACTTAAGAAGGCACACTACTTCCGTACAAGCACCACAAGCTGCAATATACTCTACTTTGGAAGTGTTGAGTGAAACAGACTTATGTCTTCTGCTAGCCCGTGAAATCATAGAAAAATCCTAACTAAAACACAGTCCAAAAGTACTCTTTCTATCTTCTGCACTCCCTTCCCAATATGAACCGGTAAATATATGAAACTTTACTTCACTTTTTGAGGCCTATCTCAAACCATACATTATTGTTCCACAAAGATATCTCAAGATATGCTCTGCAACCACCCAATTCTCTTGTCTAGGTTCCACCTAAAACTGGTGTTTGCACCCTCTTCGTCACCTTGGTGAGAAAATAAGAGGTGCTTACATGCCCAGTTGGGTCTTGCTGAGCATGACAGTTGTAGAGGAAAGAGTTAGAGAAAGAAAAACAAAACTATAAGCAAGAATTAAACAAATACAAACTAAAATTAAAAGCATGGAAATATAGAGATAACAAGGACAAAAAGACCAATGTCACCAATGTTTTTAGGCTGATCTATTGATGAAATCAAAGCACAATGAAGAAAGGGGACTATGAGTCCCTTCTTCCTCCAAAGGAAGGCTCTTGGACCCTCACAAGCTTGCTCTCCTTACAACAAGAAAAATTAAAATGGTGTTGAAAGAACTCCTTTGCAAATCCACTCAATGGAGAGGTGGATTGCTCAATGAAATGGTGTCAATGTGCTATTGTCAAGGAGTGAGTCCTTAAAACAATCTAAGAAGCATAACATTACATGAAATTCCTTGAGAAGATGAGGTTTCTTCATGGCTTTTTATAGCATTGCATTGGGTGATTATGTAACTCCTTTGTACTGTGAAAAGAGGCTCTTTAGGACTTTATTAGGTCTTTGACCAGCCTACCATGCGGATTCAGCTCAGATTTGAGGGTCAAATCGTCTTGGGAGCTGATCCATAAGTGGTTGGGAGGCCGACCAATTCAGTAAATGTGTCGTTTAGCAGGTGCGCGGGTTTTTCCACCAATAGCCGCACATCGTGTGCGTATGCGTGCATGGTACGTTCATGTTCCGCGCATGTGCACGTGCACACAACTTATGTAAAGTGCTCTTCAATTTTTGGTTACGTTGTATAGTTTTTTACCTTTTTGGAATGCTGTGAAATTAATTCAATACCATGAATGAATTCATTACTGTTTGATGATGCCGAGTTCTTGTCTCCATGTGCGGACAAAATTTCAGTGATAACAGATGCCCCCTGATGAATGAGGTTAGGAGCATACGTATAGCCGAAATCCATCAATGTTTCTTCTACTGAGAATGGTGTTGTAAGAGAGAGAAATAGTGGGATCGTTTAGAGCGATCCTTTGGAGAAAAAAGGAACCGGTAGGACCCGACCTTCTGAGAGTTGTGAAAAAAAAAAGAAAAAAAAAGGAGAAAATTGTGTACAAACGAGGCGGGCATGCCCCATGCTCGTGTTATGTAACTCTTGAAAAAAGATGACTGAAGTGTTGGTGTAGACAACTGCAGCACCCTCAAGGGCGGTGATGATAAAGGTAGAAGACAATTCTGCAAAGGAACATATTCTGAACAATAGGTAATGATCGCGGTAATAAGCAACAACGATGATGTGGGCATTGATAGCCCTACCAAGTTCAGAGGTCTTCGACAAATGGTAAAAATAACTGCAATAGTCGCAAAGTAAGACCCACCATAACATGATAAAGTGTTGGTGTCAAATGTTATGGGGGTCAATGACAGCAGGGAGCAATGGTGTTTCACCCTATGCCGTCTGAGATAGCTCATTGAATGGAGAATGAGAATCAAGATACTGTCACCCTTATGGAAAATTGTGTTGATGTTGACAAAAGGGGAACGCGACTCCCAGAAGCAAAGGGCTTCGTGGAATCTACTGAGGGGAGGAAGTGGCAGAGGTACATGGATGAAGTCAAGAAGTGGGAAGACTCAAGACTGCCCTTGGTTGGAGGATGTATGAGATAAAAAGTGGCCGCAATCATGTAACAAGGGCGAGTGTCAGGGGACAACAAGACCGGTGATAAGTTGTGCCAGAAGCGGGACAAGGTGAACAAATTCATAGGGTAGAGGTAAGTGACCTGTGGAGTACTCTGAAGATATGGATGATGCCGGCAAGGGTAGATGATAATTAATGCTCCAAACAAGGGTGACATGGGTTGTGTGTGGCCAAAAGGAAGCAAGTCGCCAACGGTGACAACAACAAAAAATGTAATGACTGGAAATAAAGGCGTTTGTACAATAAATAACAAATAATTTGGGGAAAAATGTACAAATACAGAAACGGGTGCCCTAGTGATATGAGTGACCCACGTAGGGCCAAATGTGCTTGGAAGACTGATGAAGGGTGGGGGCCCCATTGGTGAGTTTCTGTATGAGGTAGGTGAAATGAGGGTAGGTTCACAGATGGGCAAACTGATTGTGGATGAAATGGAGGGTTCATGATACTATGGAGGTGCAGGTAAAAAATAGAACCGTAAAGAGATAATCTAGGAGTCCATGTGGGAAAGCCAAAAAAATGAGGAGAAGGAGTATGTGGCTGATTCACGACATGTTTGAAAGACTATCAGGACTCCCATCCCTAAATGGTAATGAAGAATGGCATGAGTGTCAAAAAGTGCCAAAAGGTGATATGAATGGGACAACTCATGTGGGTAAGAATGCTACCGGGTAACAGTACCAAAGATGCAAATGGAGGTGTGGGTATTGCAGAGCCGGGAATGAGGGTCCTAAAGACCAATATCAGAGGGTGTGATTGGAAATGTAAATGCAATACAACGGGAGAGACTACATGCCAGTGCTGAGTATATACATGAAGGGATGATGTCGATGAAGAATGAGCCAGTACCTGCACACAGAACAACCAAGTACCCAAAGTGAACTATATCTGAAGAGAATCAAAGATATGAGCATGTATTAGATAAATGTGACAATGAGCGTGCGTACCTGACCATGATATGAAAAAAAGGTGCCCCGGGGGCTCGGGATGAAAAGTGACCCAGGGACAGCTGTGATGTAGGTGGCGGGATGCTGATCTCGTGGCTGAAGACGGTTTGAAAAATGGGAACTTTGGGCTTCCGGAATGGTGAGTAGAAGTTTGGCAAAAGGCCTATATATAGTTGCAGGGCCCACATTGCCACCTCATTTGTATCTGCTGCAACAGTGACTGGACGAGCAGATTTCAGAGGAGATTTGGAGATTCAGGGAGGACGAGGCATCTGATCGACGTTTTGCGAGTATCAGGTTAGTGGTCTGATCATCCTGCATAGAAATAGGTTTTCAATTTTTGGGCAGGGTTTGTACGAAGGGCCGTACAGGGGTATTTAGGGGGTTTTTAGGGGGTAAGGGGCCCACATGCGCGGGAAATTTGGTGAAAGGCGTGCAGACGTGCGCGCCTGTAAACTGAACATACGTGCATGGGTACGCGGTAAGGGGAATTTAAGGTGCACCCGAGGGGCACGCCTGTGAGTTGAACATGCACGCATCAGTGTGCGCCTGTAGGTTTGACAGGCGCGCACCGATGCGCGTCTGTAAAGTGTGCAGGCATGCGTAAGGGTGCACCTATGAAGTGAATAGGTGTGAATGGATGCGCAACTGTTTAGTGTACAGGCGCGCATATATGCGTGCCTGTGCAATGAATAGGCGCACATGGGTGCGCGCCTGTGGGAACAAAAACCGCACCTAGGAGGAAAGGTTTGAAGAGTAAAAAAAATGAGTCTTTTTCATGCTGTTGATGGTTATCTGATTTGATATAGGACTCTGCGTTGGTTGCAAGTGGCCAGCAGTGATGATGCTAGTGCGGTGGCGAGAGCGGGACTGGGCCCAGTTGCGAGATGTTGTGGCTATTGAGGAGCCTGGGGTGAGAGTGACTTTAGCAACCTATGGGTTGCTAAAGTTTTTTGAGTGCCCGTTGATACGGACACAGGAGTATCTACTACAGTTCCTGTTCCACATGTGGAGTCCGGAGCTGCACTGCTTCCTCGTGCGAGGACAGCAGATCCCCTTCACTGCAGTGGAGGATGTATATTTTCTGACTGGGCTCCCCTTTCGAGGAACACCCCTACCGACAGAGCCTGTGCTATCGAGGGATATATCCTTTGCGATGATTGACGAGTGATACTACTCAGGTGAGAACTTCATGTCGGGGACTGTGGTGAGCATTAGTGCTATAGACTCCCTGGCTCATCGTTGCATAGCGGCGATGATTGTTCGTGTATATGGGTCACTTGCGACCCAACGGATTAGTGATGGCCAGCTGCTGGTGCTGGAGAGAGTGGTGGGCGACAAGCAGTTTGTGTGGGGGATGACACTACATGCGCGGATGATAGCACAGTTGGACCGTTGTTGGTCCACAGGTATAGGAGATTTCGCTTTTGGGTCTATCCTGGTAGCCTGGTTTTTGGAGAGGGTGTCGATGCTGTGCTCGAGGGTTCTACTGGAGATGCCGGGGGCACGAGAGCCACGATTGAGGTGGTGGTCTACAGTTTTGGTTCGCCACGGTGGTGGTGAAGGTGGCCACTATTTTTCAGCAGATGCGGCACGAATATGGTGGCAGATGCCGCAGGTAGTACTTCGGTACCCCTATGCTGGGGTTGACTTCCGGGGTGACCCAGACATGGTGTTGCCTCCAGGGGAGGTGTTCGACCATCAAGGTACTTTTATCATTGTTCATTTTGTTGATTTTATGTTGTTTTTTGAGATAGCAGTCCATATTTATGTGATATAGATGATGATACTATCTGTTGTTGTTGTTTTTTGTCTGTGCAGATGTGGCACCTCGCGGGCGCGAGGTGGAGATGCAGAGAGCACCGGCTCCTTGAGAGCTGGAGAGACAGCCGCATGGAGAGAGACGTCGGAGGGATGATGCTGCAGGGCGACCAGCAGAGCCCGAGAGGGCAGCGAGGAGGCACCGGTTTGATGACCCTGGTGCGGGGCCATCACATGCCCCTCCGGCGACGGCCAGAGTTGATTTTTATGACATACGCCATCGTCTGGAGACGGTGTTGTAGGATGTGCCTGAGGGCATGTGGACACGTATCCAGGATGAGAGCTTCCTGGAGAAGTGTGTGGGGGTGCCGCCACCATGGCGGGCCATAGTGCGACGAGCATCAGTGCTGGCTGCGATGACTAGTGGACGTCTGCCGCCGGGGCAGGAGGGTCCCATGGGTGTTCCACCACTGCCTAGGGCAGAGGGTGGTGGGCCACCACCTCCTCCTGAGGGAGGAGCAGGTGGTGGTGCGATAGAGGCACCATGACTAATGTATGATGTATATCTTTTTGGTTGTATAGAGGCTGGTGAGCTGATTTTTGTACCGAGGTACTGTGCTGGCCTGTGGGCAGGTGTATTTTTTGTATGTAAACTGCCGGATGGCCTAATGGGCCTTTATATATATATGAGTATACATATTTTGAGATCCTGATGTTGTCTACATGTGTTTTTCGTTGATGATTATGATGATGTATATTCTATCTATATGATGTGACAGGATTTGTGAACTGTTTATGTATGTGTAGCTGGATGTGATATATGCCAATCTAACACCATGTTAGCTATTAGATCTATTGTTTGATTCAATTGTCTTGGAATATGTGTAAATATAATGGAATCAAAATGTTGAGATAACAGTTTAACCTGCAGGTATTTGCGAAAGAGGCACTGATCGCGTACGTGGTACACATTGTTGAGCTGGAGAACGACTAGTTGAGAGTCGAGCAAGACGCCAAGGTGATGAATATGATGATGCTGGGCATCGGCCAGGAAGCCAATGACCGCAGTGTATTTGTCTTGGTTGTTGGTTGCTGGCCCCAAACATATGCCGCTTGAATGTAGCATTTCATGTGAGGGGGTGTATATAGCCCAAGCAGCTGAAGTGAGATTTTGCGTCCAACGGCTGGCGCCGTTGGTGTAACCAATGTGGTAGGCTGGTGGAGGAAGCATCTGTCAATAGCACAAAGGATAGTTTTAGACAAGGGGGTAGGAGGAAAAGATTAAAAACACTAAAAGCAAGAAAGAAAAAATAACCTAAAGTAGAATGACTACTTCTAAGCATAAAATTTCTTGAGGTATAACCCATTGACGGGTTCCTTGAGCGAGAGGCCTTCGGGGGAGGCCAGGATGTATGCGCCTTTGGTGAGGCAATGTTGGATGATGTAAGGGCCATGCCAAAGTGATTTGAATTTGCCATGGCCAAAGGTATCATGAGCGATATCATAGGCCAGGACAAGGTCGCCTTCGCGGAATGATCGAAGGTTGACATGGTGATCAAAGGTAGCTTTGGATCATTTTTAAGCTGCCTCATTGTTCTGTAAGGAATATCGACGATCTTCATCCAGCGACTCCAAGTTCAGCAAGCACTGCTCCATTGGAGCAGTTTCAGGTAATAGCTCAATTGCGGTGCGTAAGGTGGGAATTTCGCACTTGATGGGAAGAGTTGCCTCAACAATGGACTAAATGGAATGGCGTGAAACCAGTAGCGGTATTCACTGCTGTTCGATAAGCCCATAGCGTGGAAAATAACATATGATGCCAATTGGTTTTATGTTTATTAACCGTGCGCTGTAACATGGTCTTGAGGACTTTGTTAACTGCCTCAACCTATCCATTTGACTGAGGGTAGTATGGTGAGGCAAACTCGTGAGATAAGCCTAACTAAGATGAGAGTTCGACAAATATCTCATTCTCGAAGTGTTTCCCATGATCGTAAACGAGTTGGAGTGGTACGCCAAAATGGGATATGACGTGATTAAAGAAAAAGCGCGCTGCAGTGTCAGCGGTATTGTTGAAAGTGGGCATAGCTTCAGCCCATTTGGTGAAGTAATCAACGGCGACAAAAATGTATTTGTGACCATTGTTGGAGGGGGGATTACAGGTCATAAAGTCGATGCCCCATTTACAAAAGGGGTCGGCCGTAATGACAGGGTGAAGAAGGACGGGGGGTGCCCGGGCTTTATTGGCATAGAGCTGACATTGCTCACAACGTTTCATGGCGTGAATGAAATCGTGAAACAAGGTAGGCCAAAAGTAACCAGCTCGGATAATCTTTTGAGCAGTGGATATACCCGAAAGATGGCCCCCACATGCGCCACTGTGGCATTCGTTTAAGACTCTGTTGGCCTCGTCAATAGTCAGGCATCGACGAAGAATGGTGTCGACACCCCGCCGGTATAGGATGTCACCGATGAGGAGATAGAAGGGGGCCTGATGGCGAATACGTCGACGATCATCTCGTGAAAGGTGGTTACCGAAATTTTGAGTTCATAGGTAGACGAGGAGGTCACCATACTAAGGATCATCCGAAGTGATGTAAAAGAGATGTTCGTCTGGAAAGTCGGTGTTGACGGGGGAACTGGTGGTGTCAGAGGGAAGGGTCGTGACAAATTCAGCGAGAACGAGGGCCTTCTTACTCTTAGGTGTTGAAAACTCGAGGTCATACTCCTGAAGGATAACGATCCATCGAGCGAATTTTCCATTAATTTGTTGACGACTGAGAAAGTACTGCATAGGGTTGGAATCTGCGACGACCTTTGTGGTGTGAAGCAGAATGTAATGGCACAGTTTCTGGACTGTAAGGACAACTGCAAGAGCAAGCTTCTCTTCATGTTTATACTTCAAGGGTGGTCCTGAGAGGTTCTTACTAACATAGTAAATGACGTGTTGACAGTTTTCATCTCTGAGCTGGACGAGGACGCCGACTAGTGATACAGTTGATGCTGATACATAGAGGATGTAGTCGTGATTATAGTCAAGTGCACTAATTAAGGGTGCATTTGAAAGCACTTCTTTCAGATCATCAAATGACTGTTGGGCATGGTCGTCCCAATGAAATGGGATGTCGTGACATAGTAAGCGAAGGAAACCATGTGCGCGTATGGCGTAATTAGGAACAAAGAATATGAGAAAGTTATCTTTGCCCTCTAGACTCTGAAGTTGCCGTAAATTCCGGGGAGGTGGAATTTCAGTGATAGATTGGACTTTGAGGGGGTCCACGGTAATACTTCTTTGGGAAACGATAAACCCGAGGAGGCACCCTGCGGTGACACAGAACACACACTTGAGAGGATTCAAGCGGATGTTGTACTGTTGACACCGTTGAAAGATGACTTGTAAATCATCGAGATGCTGGGTGCATTTCTTGGATCGAGCTGTGAGGTCATCCAGGTAGGTGAGGATGATTTTAGCCAGATCGTGGAAGATGTATGTCATTGCTCGCTGGAAATTTGCGCCAGCATTTTTTAAGTCGAAAGGCATGACACGATATGAAAAGGTACCCCACGGGGTAATGAATGTAGTTTTATATTGATCGGTTGGGTGGATTTGGATTTGGTTATAGCCAGAGAATCTATCCATAAAGGAGAGAGCCTCATGGTCGGCACAGTTGTCGATAATTTGATCGATGAATGGCGTTGGAAAGTTGTCTTTGGGACATGCGTTATTGAGATCGTGAAAGTCTGTGCAGACGCGGATAGTGCCCTGGTTTTTTTCGATGGGTACAGGGCTGGAAACCCATGAAGTATAAGCGATGGGGTAAATAAACTTGGCAGCGCGTAATTTGTCAATTTCGTCTTTGATAGTTGCAGCTTTGGCTGGGTGTAGCGGTCGTTGTTTCTGGCGGATTGGTGTGATGTCGGGCCAGGTGTCGATGCGATGTTCGACAATAGAGGGATCGAGGCCAGGCATTTTCGTGTATGACCAGGAGAAAATATCCCTGTATTCTTGGAAGAGGGATTTATATGCGGCGATTTCCTGAGGAGTGCAAGCAGCTCCAATGGTGATTTCTTCGACGATGCCATTTTTAATGGAAATGTCGATTTTGATGGTGGGGGAAATGTTGGCCATGTTGCCTTCTTCAAATGCATCAGGGGCAGGGATGGGATTTTTGAACCAATCAATAGGCCTGGATGGGATAAAATCTTTGGTTTCAATTGTGTAAATGGGGTTTTGGTTAGGAGGCATGAGGGCTTCTTGTGGAGAGAAGAGTGCGTGGTGATGTAGCGCATCCCAGGGTGAGTCTGGGTGGTTTATCTCTTTGAGTATTTCCTCGTTGCATTGGAAACGCTGGGAATAAAAGGGGTCGTGAGGAGTGATCTCAGTGCTAGTGTGATTTCCCCCTGCTGGAGAAGCAAGGGGAGTAGTGCGAGCAGATGGTGAGGGTTCATTCGACATGAACCATATATTGAAGTACCAAGGGGTACCCGTGGTGGTTGGGTGGAGAGTCTTCGTAGGGGAATGAGCAGGAGAGTTTGGGGGATTGCGGGGTAAATCCTCAGAGATGTCATTTAAGAACCATGGAGGCGTTGGGAGTGCCTCGGGCTCGAGAGAAGTGACATGAAGATCCTCAAGTGACGGGGTAATGTCAAGTATTGCCTCTGCAGGTTGGTGAAGACGGGCTAATTGACGTTGCCTGTATGCAAGGATCATAGGACACTGGTATGTAAAATGAGCTAGTGAATCGCAGAGAGAGCAAGGGAATCTCATACGTTCATTGACTGAAGTAGTGACATAGCGAATGTCAGTGATATTTGTTGAAGAGGACGTAGCAGGGCGTGGGTTGTTCTGGAAGTTTTGGCGTACGGCCGCTAATGTCTGTCAAAAGCGCGACAGTGCTGGGCAATGGTGGGTGTAATGGCCATACTTTGAACATATAGCACAATCATATTTGCTCCTCAACCCTTTACTACTGGAAGGGTTGGTGGTAGTAGCGGTACTAGCAGTAGTGACAGGTGTTGGGGGAGTTTGATTGGGGGGGATCAAATTCCGTAATTCAGGTAGTGATGGACAATTATTGGTTTGGTGGCCCTCTTTCTCACATAGCACACAAGGTGGTGGGATGTGTGGAGGAAGTGGAGCAGTGGGCTCCTTCTTCTTCCTTCTGCCCCCAACTGTAGCAGGGGGGGTAGTGAGTATGGGGGTAGTGGGGGTAAGGACAGGAATCATCATGGGAAGTCCTTCCTCTGGGGGAAGGGATGGTCGAGGGACCATCTCTAGTGGGTGTAAATACCAAACTAGGATTCCTAACACCATATTAGGTAGTGTGAGTGTTGCGGCTACCTGGAAAGCTTCAATACCTGGGGGAGGGTAAAAGAAGGGAATTTGTGTGAGGGGTTGGGGAAGTGTCTCCCAGATGGGAGTATGCTCTTGAGGGGATGTAGTCTCGGGGAATGTTGAAGTCGATGAGTGCGCAAGAGGCTCTGGCTGGAGTGGTTCTGTGACTATTGAGACGTCAGGAATGATTGAAGCCTCCTGAGGAGGAAGATCATCCTTCGTGTGAGTTTCGTTAGATGATATGATGCATACCTGGTTAGGAGGATGAAGGAGTGGAGGTGCTCCGTGGTATGTTCCTAACAAGGATGGATCTTTGAAAATCCCATATCGATGAGTGGGTAGGCGTCTTGGTTGGTGTGGATGAGAGGAATAATGTTATCGAGGTTGGAACATGGGTTAGGCTCATAATGTGAGACTTGGTCAATGGTCACGATATTCCCATTGTGGGGGAACATCATTGTCTGAAAGACAGAAGAGGCCACTGCCTTCATAGCGTACATGAATCTACGCCTGAACAGGATATTATAATCGAGTGGGGCATCGATAACTTCGATATCAATGAGAATAGTCTTGCCCCTGAGTTCAACGGGGACATTTTGGAAGAGCCCTACAGGAGAGGATGGGCGTCTGTCATAAGATCGTAATGTGATGGCAGAGAGAATGAGTTATGGGGAACCAAGTTTCTGCCATACTATTTTGGACATGATGCATGTAGAGGAACCTTCATCGATGATACACCGATGAACTGTGATGTTCCGTATTTTCACTGGTATTTGAAAAGCAATCAAGGCGGGAAGACGGGGTTCTCTGCTATCAAGATCAAAGGTGATGAGTCGAGTATCAGCAGGGTCGACTGCCCCCAAGGTGGAAAGTAAATATTTCCACTGTGTAGGACAAGTCCGGAGGACTTCCAAGACTAACATGGCAACCGAGGATTGTGCTAAGTCGTCTACCAAGCTATATTTATGAGCTTCCCTAGCCTGTGGATTGTGGACATTCCTGCGCGAGGGGATGCGAGGGATTTGAAGTGGTGGTTCAGTGGACGGGCGAGGGATCACCAACGGGGGTCTTGTCGGTGTTGGGTTTGTCTCTGGAGAGATGGGAGGAGACTCAGCGGGTGTATGATACTGATGATTACACGTTTGCAGAAGAATTTCTTCCTCACTGGTGAGGAGATTTGTACGCTCTGCTGGATTGTTGGGGTTGTGGTATTGGCCTACCTGAGGTGGGGGGTGCGGTGTATCCTATTGGGTGTTTATCACACCTTGATGTGGGATAGGATTTTGCAGTACGGCGGGAGGGGGTTGTTGCACGTATTGTTGTGGTGCCTGTTGAGGGGCAGTTTGTGCAGGAGAATGGGGTAGACTACCCAAGTCTTTCAACCATTTGAAATCAGAGATTTGGGGGCAATGGTGAGTGTAATGACCGAACTCACCACAAAGAGCACAAGGGAAGATGGTTTTAACATTATTTCTCCCTTGGCATTTGTTATTATTGCCCCCTTGGGGGTTTTGGTTCCCTTGGTTCTGGTTTCCCCCAGGTGGTTGGTGTTGTGGGGGTTGATTCCCGCCTTGACTGGGGTTGTTGTTATTCCTATTCCATCCTTTCTTCTTGGCATTGTTCGATGGATGAGTTGGATTGGCTGAGTTTAACTGTTCAAAATTTTGGTATTGTTGAGCAGCTGAAGGTCGAACAAAGTTTACCCCCGCATGTGGATGTGGGGGAGCCATGGGTTGTGGAGGACTAGGAAATGGGAAGTATGGATTTTGTGGTGGTACCGATCCATATGGTACATAGGAAGGCATAGTGCTTTCACTAGTACTATAAGCTGATGTTGAGGGAGTACCACTGTTTGTGGGAATAGGTGGATGTATGGGAGGTGCCGGTGGTGGTCCACTGATGGGTGGAGGTATAGCAATAGGGTATGGCTATTGATAAGGGGGTGGGGGGTAATAAGGAGTTCCCCCATATGCCGGCGGGTATTGAGGTGTTCCATACATCGGTGGTGGTTGGGGTTGTGGACCGTGGTGTGTGGTGGCACCTATTAGTCTGTCTACTGAGTGAGACATCCCAGGTTTGTCTTGGCCAAATGGCACAGGTTTTGGAAGATCAGGAAGTACCGTGTATAAGTACCCTGACTGTGCATAGATGAGGTCATATTGTTGGGCCTTACTGATGGCTTCCTCTTCAGATTGAGGGAAGGTGGAAGCTACATCCTTTCCAAGGAGAGAGACAAGTGATCTAAGAAACCAGTCAAGACATTGTTGCTTGGTGGTTTCTGCTTTACACAAACTACGTTGCCTACGCCACTCATGAATTTGGTCAGCGATGTGGGTGGCTGAGGTTTGTTTGAAGTTAGACAGTAGTTCGAGACCATTGTCGTGGCGGATGGGTAACTGGAAGAAGGTTAAGAATGCTTTGGCCAATGACTCAAAGGTCGTATGGGACCCTGATTTTTCTTCGACATACCATTTGGCCGAGGGGCCAGTGAGTGTGCATTGAAATAATCGCAGTCTAATGGAATCATCCATAATGCTATTGGAAGAGCACCATAGATGAAAGGTCATAAAATGGTTGGCGGGGTCATCCCCTGCCTTTCCTTCAAACTTTTGTATGTCTGAAGGAAGTTTTGTTGGCATTGCAGGTCATGTGGCGTCATGCAATATAGGATCATTGGTGAGTTTGGTGAGATCCGGTATGTTGAGAGAGGCCAAATATGGCATCTGTACTGGGGTGGGAGGGTTAGCTCCAGCCATAGTGTGTTGTGAACCTGACCCTTGATGGGGACTAGGTGGGTTGGTGCTTCCTCCTTGAGAGAAAGTGGGTCCCCCGCTTCCTTGTGAAGGAGAGCGAGTGAACGGATGACCTTGGGAAGTTGACCCAAGTAATGTAGAACCAAGAAAAGATGATCCTAAGGTAGTAGCACTCACAGGAGTGTGTGAGGGGGGTACCAATGAGCGGGTACGACCAGATACTCCCCCTACGATAGGAGGGAGGTTGAGAAATCGTCGTGAACGACGGGGGTTCTGTGGTTCCCCTATGATGTCAGACTAGCGGTGTGAATATGTGCAACAAGTGGTGAGAGAAATATAGAAACAAATAGCCTTTGCGTGTGAATGTTTACACAATATATATATCCAAATCAAACTGTAATCAGATGTGCATCATGCATAACATGAGAAAGAAGCATATATATGGGTAAGTGGGTTTTGTCCGCGTAGGGAAATCAAAATAAAGAAAATGCTCGTGTCCTAGAAGACATAATGTCCTTCCTCTCAAATAGCACTGGACCTTCCAATAGTACTCAACAGTGGGTTCTGAAGTCACTGGAAGAGATACTAGTGAAGGATGAAATAATTGTTTATAATGAGGGGTAGAGGGGGCATATCCCGAAAGAACTGGCGATACTTCCCAATATCCACATAAAATCCAATCAAGGTGCGATTGTAGCCCACAATTGCCACCTGGGTAGATGTCCTAAAGTTGGTCACTAGGTACCTTGGTCAAAGTGCGGCATTTAGATTTTTAGCCTAAGAAATGGGTCACGGGTTGGATCCCGTCCAAGAGGTGGGTGCCTCAAGGGGGGACGCACAGAACAACCGGACCTCGGCCTTCAACCCTTCATGGGTATCTCCCTGCCTTATGGTAATTGAAACACTTGACTTGGAGGATTTGAAGTTCTCTATTTGACAACCTCTATGTTTTATCAATGTGAGAACCAGATAACGGGGAGTTTTTTGGATGCCTATCCCCGAAATCCTACCTAGACTAAAAATTTCTTTTGGCACCTCTTGTGGAGGAAAACTTAGTGATTTTTTAGAAAGTTTTTAGATGAAGTTGTTTTGTGAGGCTGGGGGTAAAAACCAACCTCGTTTGATTAAAAATGGGAGTGGATAGTCTTGTCAAGAAAAGATGGGGTGTTTTTGGAATCCCTTTGGAGGAAACTTACTTGGACCTCCACGTTTCGAGAAGAAACTATGTGAGTGCGAAGTGACTTTTGTGTGTGAGTGAAAGTGCGCCAATTTTTAGTTAATTAGATGTCACCTTGTTGCATGTGGACTTCGCTTGGTCCTTACAAGAGTTTGATTACCTAATTATCTAGATGTCTTTGGTACAACCTTGTAGAATTCAAAATCCCTAGGAAGCTAGCATGTGGACATGTGGGTCTGTTACTATCCTTTAACTCCCTATTGTGAGATAATATAGAAAAAGCATGAAACTATCCTAGATTGAACATGTGGGCATGTATGGGCCCATTACAAACCTTTAAACTCTCCTAGTGTTTTGATCTTAGAAAGCAAAATTTCAACCACTATTATATCTTTGTAGCATGTGGGCATGTATGGGCCCCTTACAAGTTTAAAATGTGTTTGAAAAAAATGAAGCTAAGAGGGGTCCCAAAAAGGGCCATTGTCCTATCTTAAAGGTTTAAAACTTTTGTTAAGGGAGATGAGATTGTTTTCACAATCTTTTTCTGATTCTCAAGATCTCTTGGAGGCGCGAGAGAAGAGCATACTAAACGATTGTTACTTCAATTGCTAGTCCCAATGTAAGTTTAGATGTGATTAAAATTTATGTCCACCCTAGATTATTAGTCACAACAAGCCATCCATGTGGCAAAAAGCAAAGAAGGGAAATTGATTTTTATCCTCCTAAGTGCCTATGTTAGACTAACCCCTTTATATGATGAGGGGACTAAGTGTGGTGCAGTATTTAGAGCATGCATAACATCATTTTAAGAGGGCCAATGGACTTCCCCACATCCCAATCAACTTACAATGTGTAATTTTACTCAAAAGCGTGGCCCCTAGTGCTGATAGAGGCACACAGAGCGCCGGTGCGCGAATAGAGTTGAGACAGAAAGCGCATGCGTGCCCGATGCGCGTCTGTGGGGTGGAATACCCCCATACCTGTGACAAACAGTCGAGAAAGAAAATATAGATGGATTTCTCTCAATTCTCCCTTGAATTGGATGGTTGTCAGGTCGGCCTAGGCCAGTTGGTGTACCTACAAGTTAATTAAACTGAAAGAAGAGCAAAATAAACCCAAATGAGGAAGGAATTGATACCTAATCCCCAGTATGGTCGCCAATCTGTTTGCACTCTCTTTGTCACCTTGGTGAGAAAATAAGAGGTGCTTACATGCCCAATTGGGTCTTGCTGAGCATGACAGCTATAGAGGAAAGAGTTAGAGAAAGAAAAACAAAACTATAAGCAAGAATTAAACAAATACAAACTAAAATTAAAAGCATGGAAATATAGAGATAACAAGGACAAAAGGACCAATGTCACCAATGTTTTTAGGCTGATCTATTGATGAAATCAAATCACAATGAATAAAATGGACTATGAGTCCCTTCTTCATCCAAAGGAAGGCTCTTAGACCCTCACAAGCTTGCTCTCCTTACAACAAGAAAAATGAAAATGGTGATGAAAGAACTCCTTTGCAAATCCACTCAACGGAGAGGTGGATTGCTCAATGAAATGGTGCCAATGTGCTATTGTCAAGGAGTGAGTCCTTAAAAAAATCTAAGCAGCATAACATTACATAAAATTCCTTGAGAAAATGAGGTTTCTTCGTGGCTTTTTATAGCATTGCATTGGGTGATTATGTAACTCCTTTGTAGTGTGAAAAGAGGCTCTTTAGGGCTTTATTAGGTCTTTGACCAGCCTACCATGCGGATTCAGCTCAGATTTGAGGGTCAAATCGGCTTGGGAGCTGATCCATAAGTGGTTGGGAGGCCAACCAATTCAATAAATGCACCGTTTAGCAGGTGCGTGGGTTTTTCCGCCAACAGCCGCGCATCGTGCGCGTATGCGCGCATGGTACGTTCCTGTTCCGTGCATGTGTGCACGCACCCAAATTCTGTAAAGCGCTCTTCAATTTTTGGTTACTTTGTATAGTTTTTGACCTTTTTGGAATGCTATGAAATTAATTCAGTGCCATGAATGACTTCATTACTGTTTGATGATGCCGAGTTCTTGTCACCATGTGCGGATGAAATTTCAGTGATAACAATTGGCTCAACATGTTCACAACAAAGAATATGTTCGGCCTAGTATTCACCAAGTACATCAAGGAGTCAATCAATTTTCAGTATAGGGACGAGTCTACTGGATTAGAATCATAGTCTCTCAACTTCCTCAAATATGTTACCATGGGAGTTTCCATGGATTTGCAATTCATTATCCCAAACTTATTAAGGATATTTACAACGTAATTTCCTTTTCCTAGGAAGACTTCACCATGCTTTTTCCACACTTCTATTCCCAAGTAGTAGTGCATGAGACCAATATCCTTCATATCAAATTCAATGGATACCTCCTTCTTACACTATATAATGAGAGGCTATGCACCTTCCAGGAACAAGTCGTCAACATATAACATTATAATTAGCATGTTCATTGTTCACAACCTTGTAATAGAGATTTGGATCAGCACGACTCTTGGAAAATCCACCTCTAATCAAATAAATATCAATGTGTGCATACCAAGCTCTTGGAGCTTTCTTGAGTCCATGCAAGGCCTTATTTAATCTACATACATGGGTTTCTTTTGGGTGTACCTCAAAACCTTGAGGTTGCTCTATATATACTTCTTCCTCAATCACTCCATTGAGAAAAGCAGTCTTTACATCCATCTAATGTAAAATCCAACCCATGGAATATGGTAGATATGTTATGGCTATTATAGATGTATACATGGCCACCGAAGAAAACGTCTAATCATAATCTTCTCTCTCCTGTTGAGAAAATCCTCTAGCCACAAATCCTTCCTTGTATTTATTTATTCTTCCATCTACAACATGATTTATCTTATAAACCCACTTTGAAGTGACTACAAACTTCTCTTTAGGTCTTGGCACAACTTCCCATACATCATTCTTCATGATGGATTGTTAATCTTCCATCATGGCCTCCTTCCATTCTTTCTTCTTAATTTTTTCCTCAAAGGTGGAAGGTTCTAGATTAACCAGACTTGTCATGAGTGTTGCATACATAGTGAAACTTTTTGGTTTCTTTATTTGCCTGAAAGAACCAATGGGAACCTTATGCTTTTATTCTTCCTACAAAGTATTTTCAATCCATGTTGGTCTTTTTCTTGTCTTAGGTATAATAGTTGGTTCCACACATTCATGTGGTGGTTCTTGTTCTTCATTAGGTTGTTCTAGAGAACATGTACTTTCTTCTTTGGTATCTTCATGTTTCTCTTCTTCATTGGGTTCTATTGATTCTTCTATAGACTTCTTAAATGCAGTCCTTTCATCAAAAGTTACATCTCTACTTATTTCAATCTTTTGTTGATCTGGAACATATATTCTATACGCTTTTGATGATTCAATATAACCAACGAATATTCCTCTCTTTCCTGAGGGTTCCAACTTATTTCTCTTATCCTTGGGGACATGAATGTATATAGGACATCCAAATATTCTCAAGTCTTCAACGCTTGGCTTCTTTCCTAAGAAGGATTCTTTAGGAGTCATTTCCTTCAATATTGTATGTGGAGTTCTATTCTTAACATAAACAAATACTATAGTTTCTTCTCCCCATAGGAACATAGATAAGTTCTGATCATTCATCATTTCCTTGATTGATTCTTCAATGGCTATGTTCTTTATTTCATCCACACCATTCTGTTGAGGATCGTAAGGGACAATGAGCTCCCTCCTAATCCCAACTTCTTTACAAAAGGAAATGATCTCCTTGGAGGTGTATTCTCCTCCATTACTAGATCTTATTGTCTTGATCTCCTTATCTATCAGTTTCTCTACTTCAACCTTGAATTATTGGAATTTTCTAAATACTTCATCCTTATTCTTTAACATATACAACCATGTCTTTCTTGAGAAGTCATCTATAAACGTTACATAGTAAAGAGATCCTTCTAGAGACTTCATTGGAGTAGATCAACATACATATGAATGTATTAGGTCTAAGATCCCTTTGGATCTATTCTCACTGCTTGGGAAAGGTTTCTTAATGTTCTTTGCAAGTGTACATATTCTGCACACACCTTCATGTACTGACTGTAATTCTGGTATGCCTACAACCATCTTATTCAGGGATGGAAAGGCTTGATAATGAAGGTGAGCATACCTTCTATGCCATAAATCACTAGGGTTGATTTAGACATGTATTAGGGATGGAGTATGCTGACCTAGGAGTTTATATAACCTTCCTTCATGGGTTCCAATAACTCTAGCATTTTCTATCTTGGATTATTTAGACCATACGAGAAATTTTCCATCGAAAAAAGCCACTCTATCTCCTTTCTGTTCTAAACAAGAAATAGATACTAGATTTTTTTTCAAACCAGGAACATATAAAACATTACTAAGATGAATAGAGTTACCTAATTCCATTTAGATAGTAGCTTGTCCAAGTCCTTTGAGGTGTCTCCAAGCTCTACTTTATGAGGTGTCTCCTTTTCCTTCATTCTTGAGAAATTCTTATGATCACCTATCATATTCCTTGAAGCTCCATTATCGATCAACCACATTTCATCTTCAATGGTTCCAGTAAGAGTTGATGTTAGGGACCTAACCCACACATAGGTAGAACAATATATTCTGATGTAATAAAGGTCAATATTAATAAGGCCTTGCAATAAACTAGAATAAGTCGAATGTAAGAAGACCTAATAGAAGCTTCCTCTAGATGGTTCTTTTGATAGACATATTTAGTATAAATAGGATTCGAGGGTATGAGAACCCTATCTTGGATATTATTGTAATAGATCTCTACTCGAATGGAGGTTGACCCCTCGAAGAGGCCTATGAACATTACTCTCAGAATCAAAGTGCTCTTTATGGTGTTATTTTGATATCATTTCAGTGTTATTTTGGTGTTGTTCTAGTTATATTGTTGTTTATTTTCCATTTCTAGCATGTTATTTTTGTTCTGCATACTTTTATATCTAAAATATTACAAGTGGTATCAGAGCACTTTCCTCAGCAAAAATTTTGGGCTAATTTTTTTTTCAGGTTAGAGATGTATTCTGACGTCTTTAAGCCACAAATATCTGTCATTACGCACATAAATTCGCGGTTGAGGATTCATACACGCAGGAAATACAAGTGGTACTTAAGTGCAAATATGTTGCTTGTAACCCCTGTTGGTACCCCTTTGAGTGGTAGCACATCAGACAACACTTGTGTATAGATCAACCTAGATTACCTGAAGCCCTCTTTAGATAAACTGATCGATCGCCTGATTGTTATAGTGCCACCAAGAACAACACTTGGGAAGATACTATCTAGTACCTGGGTAGTCGGGTAGTACGGCTACGGGCATGGTCTAGACTCCTTATTTGGTGCCCTGGGATATTGGGATGAGTAATATTGTTTAACCCTGCACGTATATCAGAGAGATATAGCATAGGGAAAACCCTTGTCTGTAGAACCCTTGAATACCTAACCCTTGGGGACGAAAAAAAAAAAATTAAAACAGATAAGATCTATTACCGCACAACTGTTTTCGGGTTGCCAAATCACTACACATTTCTTCCTGGTTAAGCATTTGTGCATTTCATCACTACAGTATTCTTCAGACCGGAGTATAACTCTGCAAGTGAAAAAAAAATATGGAAATTTTTGCACCATTATTTGAGACCTATTCCATTGAATTTATCTCTTCGCCCTTATCACATTCATACATATCACTTTTCAGCAAAAAATTTGACCCCACCCACCCAATTTCGGTTCCCTCGTCATCACGGCCCATACCCGTAGCCAAGACTTGGAAGCTCGCTTCAATACCTTGCAATCTAATTTCACAGAGACCCAACAAGAAGTGAAACAACTCAGTGCCAATGTTGTCACCATCAATACAACCATGCACTCCTCCATCGTCGCCTCAATCAAGGAACTCAAACAAGACATGACTACCCAGCTTGAATCTGTCATTTTGATGATTTGCACCAAGCTGCATATCCCTGCAGATAACCATTTATCTAACCTACCTTCACATACTGAAGATGAAACTTCCTCTCATTCCCATAATTTCCAGCCCCATCTCTTTCAACGTGACCTACGCCTTCCGTGGGTGGATGTGACCAAATTTGATGGCTTGGATCCCACTGGTTGGGTAACCCAAATGGAACATTATTTATCTTTATATGGTATTACATATGGCTTGGCCAAACTCCGGTATGGTGTTCTCCATCTAGATCAAGAATGTTGGCAATGGTGGCAATGGAGAAAAAATTTTCATCGAGGGTATATTGCTTGGACACACTTTGTAGCAGAGCTTTATGAATTCTTTGACACTGACACCAACCATTTAGGCCATTTGATAAAGTTGAAACAATCCAGAACAGTGGAATAATTTATAGCTTCTTTTGAGCGCCTAGCTTTTCTAACAAAGGGCATGTCTGATGCATTTTTTAGAGAATGTTTTATCAGTGGCCTCAAGGATGAGATTCATTCCCATGTCCTCATGGCTTGGCCTCAAAGTTGGGTGGAGGCTACTAAAAGAGCTAAAGAAGCACAACATGTTTTTATATTCTCAAAAATGGAAATTGTCCTTTAGCCCTCACACTAAACCAGTAAATCCCACTACTCCCTCCGCTCCACTAAAGATCCAAAAATTGACCAGGGATGAAATGGTTGAACGCCAACTCAAAGGTCTTTGTTATAATTGTGATGAAAAATATATTCTGGGCCATAAGTGTAAGGAACAAAATATTTTTATGGCCATCTCAGAGGATATTTCAGAAGAGGATATTGAATCTCCCCTTGTGTCTGAGTCACCTAAAACCACTGACATAACCCCTCCCTTAGACCCTCCCAAAGTAGAACCACTCATTTCCCTAAATGATCTCACTAGCTTCTCTGCTCCCCAAACCCTCAAACTAATCCGTTACATCAAGCATAGGAAGGTCATCATTCTTGTTGATAGTGGAAGCACCCATATTTTTATTCATCGCCGCATTGCCCAAGAAACTCATTTCTATATCCATGCAGTCAATAATTTCCAAATCATGATTGTCAATGGTGGCTCCATGAAATGTGGAGGTCATTGTGAAAATGTGTTTCTCCAAATTGGTTACTACCACTTGAAATATCATATGTTTGCTATCGACATGGGTGGTTGTGACATTGTGTTGGGTGTAGACTGACTAAGTACTTTGGGTCCAATTCTCATGGATTTTAAGGAATTAACCATGCAATTCGACTGAAAGGGACAACAATATAAGTTCCAAGGAGTCACCGTCAGTTCACCTGAGATAATTAGTTCCCATCGCATGGAAAAGATACTCAAAAAAGGTCATTTTGGCATTATTTCCCAACTCCATGCCATACAAGCAACATAGACACCCTCGGTGTCGCAAGACCTCCAATTCATCCTCTCTAAACATCAAGTGGTCTTTTCCACTCCCCAGGGACTCCCTCCTTCCCGTGGTGTTCATGATCATTCCATTCCCCTTGTACCAGGAAGCCTTCCTCCCAATATACGTTTGTATCGTCACCCCTTTTCCCAAAAAACTGAAATTGAGAAAATGGTTTAGGAACTTCTTAACACGAGCGCTATCTTCCCTAGTAAGATCCCCTACTCTTCTCCTATGGTCATGGTCCTGAAGAAATAAGGCTCTTGGAGAATGTGTCATGACTTTCGTACCCTCAACAAACTTACCATTAAAGACAAATTTCTCATTCCTCTCATTGATGAGCTCTTGGATGAATTGAGTGGTGCCCAGTTCTTTACTAAAATTGATATTTGTTCTAGCTACCACCAGATACTTATGAAAGAGGTAGGCATTCCTAAGACTTCCTTTAGAACTCATGAGGGCCACTATGATTTTTTGGTCATGTCCTTTGGCTTGTGTAATGCCCCCTCCACCTTCCAAAGCGTCATGAATCATGTCTTTCGTCCTTTTCTCTATCATTTTTTCTTAGTTTTCTTTGATGATACCCTCATATATAGAAAAACCTAGACATACCATCTTGCTCATGTGGATCATGTTCTCCATCTACTTTCTCAGCACCAACTTTTCCTGAAACAGTTTAAATGTGCTTTTGGTGCCTCAAAAGTTGAGTACTTGGGTCATATGGTTGGAAAGAATGGCGTCAGGGTGGATTCTAAAAAGATTGAAGCTATGCAAGACTATCCTCACCCAAAGACTATCAAAATCTTGCGTGGATTTCTGGGCTTAACAGGTTATTATTGCAATTTTGTTAAGAATTATGGAAAGATTGCGACACCTCTCATTGCACTCCTAAAAAAGAACTCTTTCACTTGGACTCCAGCAGCTGCTCAATATTTTCAAGCCTTGAAGATGGCCATGTGCACCACTCTAGTCCTGGCCCTTCCTGATTTCACAAAGACCTTTGTCCTGGAATGTGATGCTTCAGGGAAAGGAATTGGTATTGTCCTTATGCAAGAGGGTCGACCTTTGGCCTTTACCAGGATAGAATTGTCTGAATGAAATCTGAGAAAATCAATCTATGAAAAGGAAATGTTGGCTATTTTGCATGTCGTTGATCTGTGGCACCCTTATCTATTGGGGAAACGCTTCCAAATTAAGACAGACCATCAAATCCTCAAGTATTTTCCAAAACAATGCATTTCCTCCCAGAGCAACAAAAATGGGTGACTAAGCTCTTTGGATATGATTATGAGATCATTTACAAGAAAGGAAAAGACAATGTGGTTAGAGATGCACTTTCCTGAAAATATGAAGATGAAGGATCCCATTTTTCTGTCTCCTTCATTGTACTAGATTGGCTCCAAGTTGTTCGACAAGAATGGCTACACGATACCAAAAGTTTGCATCTGATACAACAATTGCAGTCCAATGCTCCAGTTTCCCCAGGGTACTCTTGGCTCCATGATGAGCTTCGATACAAAGGCCATTTTTATTTAAGTAAACAATCAAAACTTAAATCCAAGGTACTTTCTGAGCTTCATGCTACACCCACAGCTGGGCACTCCGGGTTTACCAAAACATATGACAGGGTCAAACGTTCTTTTTTGGGTATGGTATGAAACAAGACGTTCATAATTTATTCGTTGAATGTGATGTGTGGCAATGCAACAAGGGAGAAACAGTCAAATCTCCTGGCACACTAAAACCGCTTCTGATTCCACCTACTATTTGGAGGGATATCTCTATGGATTTTTTTACAGGCTTACCCAAATCAGGAAATAAATCAGTCATCATGGTGGTTGTTGATTTCCTTTCCAAGTATGCTCATTTATGTGCTCTTCACCACCCATTTACAACATCCAATGTGGCTCAACTTTTCATGGATCAGGTCTTCAAGCTTCATGGAATGTCGCATTCTATTGTTTCTGATTGCGACCCAAATTTCACCAACAATTTTTGGCAAGAACTTTTCAAGCTACAAGGCACCCAATTGCATCTGAGCACAACTTATCATCCCCAGACTGATGGTCAAACTGAAGTTGTCAACAAGTGTTTGGAAACATATTTGAGGTGTTTTGCCTCGGAAAAGAAAAATTAGTGGGCTCAATGGTTACCCCTAGTTGAATGGTGGTACAACACTTCATACCATATAGCTACACACATGACTCATTTTGAAGCGGTATATGGACAAAAGCCACGTTCATTTCTCTCATACTTACCTAGTGTCTCGAAGGTCCAGGAAGTTGACCAAATGCTAATAGTTCAAGAGGCTATTCTCTGTACCTTGAAAGAGAATTTGGTCATGGCATAGAATCACATGAAGCAACAAGTAGATCAAGGTCACTTTGAACGTCAATTTGTAGAAGGGGATTAGGTGTTTCTTTGAATGCAACCTTACAATAAAAATTTCCTCAAGGCCAAGCATTGCCAGAAGCTGGCGCCCAAATTTTATGGTCCTTATATTGTTCTCAAGCATGTGGGATAGGTGGCCTATCAATTAGCTTTGCCCAGTCATTCTAAGCTACATGCTATTTTTCATGTTTCATTCTTAAAGAAGGTGATTGGAACTAAGTGCCAAATTCAAATCAACCTTGTCGAGTTGGACGAAGAAGGATCCATTTGGCTACAATCACAAGCATTTTTGGACAAGCGAGAGTGTCTCCTGCATCAAGGAACCATCAAGAAAGTGTTAGTTGTTAATGTTTATGTCATTATTATAGTTCTTTGCATTTCAATAGATAATAGCAACATAAGAACAATATCACTGAGAAATACACATCCACAAGAGACACAACATTTATCCTAGGAAACCCTCTAGGGGAAGAAAACCCAACAAAAACTTCCTTATCATAAATTGCCAATACAATGTCAAGAGATAACTCAAACCAATACAGATAGTCCTCTCCAAAAGATGCGCCACTCTTCTCCCTCTCTCCAACTGGTAAGTTGTAGCTTGCCTCTTAGAAAATGAGTAAGTGTGTTGTGTGATAAAGTGAGGCGCTAGCCTCTCTATATATACAAGTCTGGCACGTGTGAAGGGTCTTCATTGGCAGGGCCGACCTCTCACTTTGGGTGGGTAAACCCACCTTTATTATATTTTTGGGTCTCAATAATAACTGTTGGGGCTGACTTCTTATTTTTCCTATTACAATTGTCTGTTGACCAATCCGCAAAAGGGGATTTGGTCCTAATACAATTACCGACATGATCAATCCACAATGGGGATTAATCTTATAAATAATATATCAATAATAATAAGAATACTCTTTCCAGTTACATTATTTCAACACTCCCCCTTAACAAGAAGGGTATTCTTCAATAGCATCAGGTGAGAGAGGTCTACATCAACAGTGGCATCAGGAGGACAGTATCATCAATATCATCTTGGAACATTGGCTGGCATATTTACGAGTCATCGGAAGTTTTCTTCATCGATAGCATCATCATTCTTGAAAGAATGCCATCATCATCTGCATCAATATATATCAATAAAAATGATACCTCATCACAACACTAGGCTGGCACATCACAAAACTACACTGGCTCAATGTCAAAGCTGATAAGCTGGTAACTCATTGTCAGTCACATCTTTCTTTACGTCTAACAACTAGGTCAGAAGCAAGGAACACATCATCATCTTGCTTTACGTCTAACAACAAGGTCAGAAGCAAGGAATCATCTTGCTTTATGTATAACAACTAGGTCAGAAGCAAGGAACACATCATCATCTTGCTTTACATCTAACAACGAGGTCAAAAGAAAGGAATCATCTTGCTTTACATCTAACAACTAGGTCAGAAGAAAGGAATCACACAGGGTCTTGCTTTACGTCTAACAGCAAGGTCAGAAGCAATGAATCATCTTGCTTTACGTCTAACAATGAGGTCAGAAGCAAGGAATACACACAACGTCTTTCTTTACGTCTAACAGCAAGGTTAGAAGCAATGACTCATCTTTCTTTACGTCTAATAGCAAGGTCAGAAGCAAGGAATACACACAGCATCTTGCTCTACGTCTAACAGTTAGGTCAGAAGGAATGACTCATCTTACTTTACGTCTAACAGCGAGGTCAGAAGCAAGGAATACATATATAATCCCCCTTTTAGGGAGGGTCCTTTCGGACTATACCAAGCTTATCTCGAAAGTGTTCAAAATTTACATGAGATAGAGGTTTGGTTAACACATCAGCAACCTGTTCATCCGTGCTGATATACAAGAGCTTCAAAGCTCCTCTTTGCACCATGTCACGGATGTAATGATAGAGAATCTCTATGTGCTTCGACCTGTCATAGAAGACAAGATTCTCTGTCATCTTTATGTATATCTGGTTGTCACACAGGATCGTGGTTGCTTCCATGTACTCTGCTTCCGCTATGCTGAGAGCAATACTAGATTGCTTCCTACTCTATCATGAGATCATGGTAGATCCCAAACTAAAACAACATCCATAAGTGTTTTTTCTGTCAGCAATGCTTCCTGCCCAATCTGCATCAGTGTATCCACTCAATGTGAATTTATGATCTCCATCATAGCTGAGACCATAATCTATTGTACCTTTAAGGTACCTCATCACATGTTTTCCAGCTACTAGGTGAACACGTTTGGGCTCTACCAGAAACTGACTCAAGGTGTTCACTGCAAAACAAATGTTTGGTTTGGTGTTCATCAGGTACATTAGTGATCCAATAATCTATCTGTACAATGTGGCATCAATCAAATATGACGAAGTATCGACCAGTAGCTTCAACTTCGCTTCCATGGGTGTATTCATGGGTTTGCATTCCAGCATGTTGAATCTCTTCAGGATTTCGACTGTGTACTTCCCTTGGTTAAGGAAGATCCTTTCTAGACTCTGCCATACCTCAAGGCCTAAGAAGTAATGCATTAGGACAAGGTATTTCATTTCAAATGCAGCGGCAAGTCTCTTTTTACATTCAGCGATGAGTTTTTTATTCTCCAGTTAAGAATAAGTCATCCACATATAGAAGTAAGATTACTGGTTCATTATCCATAATTTTGAAGTAGAGATTTTAGTCTGCTTTACTCTTGGTAAATCCTAAGCTCGTCAAGAAACTATCTATACGGCCATACCAAGCTCTAGGGGCTTGCTTCAATCCGTATAAGGCTTTCCTCAATCTGCAGACATGAGACTTCCTATCTTCAACCTCAAATCCTTGGGGTTGCTCTATATACACTTCCTCTTTGATAACACCATTCAGGAAAGCTGTCTTCACGTCCATATGGTGCAGCTTCCATTTCATCTTAGATGCAAGAGCTATGATGGTTCTAATTGAAGTGTATCTGGATACAGGAGCGAATGTCTCTTCATAGGCAATGCCTTCTTTTTGGGAAAATCCACGAGTGACAAATATTGCTTTATATTTCTCAATACTTCCATCAGCAGCATGTTTTATTTTGAAGAGCCACCTTGATGATACCACATCCTTACTTTTTGGTCTGGGAACTATTTCCCATACATCATTCTTTATTATGGATTGGTATTCCTTTGTCATGGAATCTGCCTATTCCTTCTTTTGAATGGCTTCTTCAAAGCATGTAGGCTCTTCATCTAGTAGATTACACATCAAAGCCATGTAACTGGAGAATGGCTTTGGTCTTTTCACCTGTCTCGAGGTTCCTTCTAGAATACCATACTTCTCTCCATCTTGAATGAGATCTCTTGCCCGAAAGGCTTTCTTTTATGGGTGAAGGTCATTTGAGGAGGTTCTTGAACTTTTGATATATTGTGGTCTTCAGGAGTCTCCTCATCAAGGGAAGTTACAACTTCCCTTACAGGTTTTGCAGCCTTGGGAACTTCCCTCATGGATTCTGCAATCCTGGGATTTACATTTTCCTCTTCATATATTTCATCAAGCTTCCATCTTATTGATTTTTTAAGTGCTTCTTCTTCATCAAAGGTCACATCCCTGATGATTTCAATGTGGCGGTGACCAGGTATGTAGATTATGAAAGCCTTGGAGACCTCATAGTATCCCACAAATATTCCCTTATTTCCAGAGGGTTCCATCTTGTTTCTTTTCTCTTTTGGTATATGAATAAACATTGGACAACCAAATATTTTTAGGTGGCTTACCTCTGGTTTCTTTCCGGTGAACATTTCTTCCGGGGTCTTGAATCTAAGTGCACTATGGGATAATCAGTTCTTCACATAAAAAGTTGCCATTGCTGCTTCTGCCCATAAGCACATAGGAAGATCTTGATCGTGAATCATGGTCTTTACAGCTTCCATAATTGTTCTGTTCTTTCTTTCAGCTACACCATTTTGTTGAGAATTATAGGGAGTAGTGAGTTCCCTCTTGATCCCAACATCTCTGTAGAAGTTCAGAAACTATTTTGAGGTATATTCTCCTCCATTATCTGACCTAAGTATCCTAATCTTTCTTTCAGAAAGATTCTCTATCATGGCTTAAATTTCTTGACCTTGTTGAACACTTCAAATATATTTAGGTCTTGCGAGAATAATCATCAATGAATGATACATAGTATACATACCCACTAATAGAGGATGATGGAATTGGGCCACACACATCTGAATGAATGAGCTCTAGGAATCCTTCTGTCTTGTTGTATTGCTTCAGAAAAAGGGTTCTTAATATTCTTCCCTTGTGCACATCCATTGCATACGCCTTTATGGTCACCTTTGAGTTCTCGTAAACCTGTGACTGCTTTGTATATGTATGGTAGCACCTTGTAGTTGAAGTGAGCTAATCTTTTATGCCAAGATTCTTCAATGGCCTAGGTCATGGCAGCTTTTGAATGACCCTATAGCTTATGCAAGTTACCTTCTTCTCTTCCAATGATGATTGCTTCATCTATGGTCTCTTCTTTATCATGTTGCCTTTTGAAACCTTCACTATAGCTTCCTTAGGGTTATTACATGTGACCTGGAGCAAGGTCAGCAAAACAACAAGCAAGAGTAATATCCCTCTGATAATATAAAGCAATAGCACGAATAATCATCCTAGTAGCTCCTTTAGAGATATCACTTATAATTTATCTGAAGCAAAGATTAAAGGTAAGGAATACAATACAAAATGAGGTCAACACTCTCATAGTGTTGTGACCAAGCATTCTTCCATGGAAACCTGAAACTAACACACAAGGTCTCTCCTAGAGGAGATGTTAGTTGTATCAGGCAAAGCATATACCTCTACATGCTTACATGCTATCAGGGATAATACTTTACAAAGACTGTTATCTCAACTATAGTCATCAATTTTCCATGTGTACCTTTGAATCTTATCACTTTATTTAATCAAACCTGGAGCCTTGTCTTCAAGAATGAGTGCTTTCTTTTCTTCCAAGTCTCCTTCACTCAAGTGATGAGTGCTTTCTTCAACCTGTCTTTTGTACTGAGACAATATGCTATCTTAACAAAAGGTTAGGTTAGAGGATAAGCTCTATGATCAACTTTTAATCCTTCTAATAATTTGATCATAGCTTTAGCTTGCAACACTAATAATGTCATGACAAATAGATGCATATCAGAATAATTGCACCTGGGTTGCATCATTCCTCTGAATGTGTTGGGTCTTGAGATCCTTCTGGATCTATGGCAAGAGATCCCTTCTCCTGCAAATGCTCTTTAGGGTTTAACCATTAAACATATGTGAGTACATACCTCTGATGGAATTTGCAGGTAGTGACTCCATCTAGTAGCAGCGGTAATCATTACCAACTCTTAAGAAAACTTCAATGGTTATTGCAACTAGTCTTACAGCTGCAACTGCAACTACAACTGGTTTTTAAACTGCAACTGCAACTTAGGGTTTTATGACGAAACCCTAATATTTCAAACTTCAAAATTTGAAATTCTGATCTAGGAAATGGATGCACTGGGCTGAGGCGAGTATGGTGGTGTAGTCAGAATTTCAAAAATCCAATTTTTACCTCCTCAAACTTGATTTGCAGATTTCTGGACTGGTGCTTCTGGTTTTTTTGGTACTTCTGGTACTTTGGTACTTTTGGTACTCTGGTTTTCTAGTTTTCTGGTACTTTGTGAAATTAGGGTTTCACTTTCTGGGAGATCTAGCCACTGAAAAAGTGAGCTGAAGGTGCCAAAATGATCCTTGGAGGAGGGCACAACTTTCTAGGTGGTTTTGGAGCTGAAAAGATTTACTTTTGCAAAACCCTAATTTTTAGGTACGGTAACAGTGACGTTTTTCCTCTTGCGAAATATGCTTCCTTCAGGTTGGCTTTGATACCATGTTAATGTTTATGCCATTATTATAGTTCTTTGCATTTCAATAGATAATAGCAACATAAGAGCAATATCACTGAGAAATACACATCCATAAGAGACACATCATTTATCCTGGGAAACCCTCTAGGGGAAGAAAACCCAGCAAAAACTTCCTTATCATAAATTGCCAATACAATGTCAAGATATAACTCAAACCAATACAGATAGTCCTCTCCAAAAGATGTGCCACTCTTCTCCCTCTCTCCAACTGGTAAGTTGCAGCTTGCCTCTTAGAAAATGAGCAAGTGTGTTGTGTGATAAAGTGAGGCGCTAGCCTCTCTATATATACAAGTTTGGCACATGTGAAGGGTATTCACTGGCAGGGTCGACCTCTCACTCTGGGTGGGTAAACCCACCTTTATTATAATTCTGGGTCTCAATAATAACTGTTGGGGCCGACTTCTTATTCTGCCTATTACAATTGTCTGTTGACCAATCTGCAAAAGGGGATTTGGTCCTAATACAATTATCGACATGATTAATCCACAATGGGGATTAATCCTATAAATAATATATCAATAATAATAAGAATACTATTTGCAGTGACATTATTTCAACATTAGTCTAGTGAAAAGATACAACTCCAACAGATGCCACTTGGGAACCAGCTACCATTATTCAACAATTTACACATCTCAAGACTTGAGGACAAGGTTGTTTTTAAGGGGGAGGACATGTTATGGACCTAACCCACACATAGGTAGAAAAATATATTCGGATGTAATAAAGGTCAATATTGATAAGGCCTTGCAATAAAGTAGAATAAGTCGAATGTAAAAAGACCTAATAGAAGCTTCTGCTTCTAGAAGGATCTTCCTCTAGATGGTTCTTTTGATAGACATATTTAGTATAAATAGGAGTCGAGGGCATGAGAATCCTAGCTTGGATATTATTGTAATAGAGATCTTCTCGACTAGAGGTTGCCTCCTCGAAGAGGCCCATGAACATTGCTCTTAGAATCAAAGTGTTATTTTTGGTGTTATTTTGATATCATTTCAGTGTTATTGTGGTGTTGTTCTAGTTATATTGTTGTTTATCTGCCATTTCTAGCATTTTATTTCTATTCTGCATACTTTTAATATCTGGAATATTATAGTTGAATAATAGAAGAAATATGCTTCATCATGCTTTGTATTCTTTGAGGGTTCTTCATCATTGACACCTTATGCGTGATGCCTCTCTTTTCTCTTCTTTGTTAGCTTAGGAAAAGTCCTCTTGTAGTGGCCATAGTCATGGAATTCAAAGCATTGTACCTTTGACATATCTCTCTTGAATTTTTTTCTTGAATTAGATATTTTCTTACCTCCATGTCTTTTAAACTTTGTTGCAAAGACTTGAGAATCTTCTTCCTTCTAATTTTTTCCCTAGGAGTTTAACCTTGTCTCTTCTTGTGCACAATAGGTCCAAATCTTCTAACATTGGAAACTCCTTCCTTGTATTCATGCTTGCAGCATATGCATCCCATGATCTAGAGAGACCATTGAGTGTTATGTTCACAACTTCCTTTTCTGGGATGGCTTCTTTAATAGCTTGTAGTTGATCTCTCAATTGAGAAATCATCACAAAGTTTGAAGCTATGGTGCCATCCTTTGTCATCTTTGTGTCACAGAGTTCATTCTTCAGACTCATCACTTGTCCAATATTTATGACTGAGAAAAGATTTGTTAGGACATCGTACATCTTCTTGGATGAGTTAAGATGAGAGATGTAGGGTATCAAGTGATCCTTTACATAGTCTACTATGATATTCGTAGCATTAATGTCATTATCCTTGAACTTCTCTAGTGCTGCAACGTTCTGAGGTTCCTTCTCTTTTCTTGCTTCTAACTCTGGTTCCATGATATTGCCTTTCACAATATCTAGGACTTTATTCTTAGAAAGGATGAGGTCAATCCTTGTCTTCCATGCTATGAAGTTTAAAGACCCTTCTAACGTGTTTTCTGGCTTCATAAGTAAGTCATGACTGCTTTGACTTGGTCAACCTTTCACTTTGACCAAAAACTCAAACTTGACGCCTTGACTCATTGAGAGTACCAAGAGGTGTGCTTGGCTAGGGCGCACAAGGCTATCCAGGAATTAGGTCAAGCGCTTCACTTGAGGTGCCTCAACAAGAGGTTTAGGTTTTTGTTGTTGCAACGAAACTTTGATTGCAACTACAACTACAACTGATCAAATCCTCCCAATCTACCTTCCATTGGTTAAATTGTCCGAAGATAGTGTGGTCCCATAACCTGTTAAAATAATAGGTGTGTTCATTTCACCATAGACAATACCTCTATATTGTCACCCAACCATAGGCACAAAGGCCACCCCCGAGCACCTTAACCTTGATAGCTAGAATAATTCTGGAAGAAATCACTAGAACCAATAGTCATCTAAGGTAGCATACCCCTGTCCAAATCTAGTGTACCAAGCAGAAAGTCCAAACCATAACCAATGACCAAGTCACCAGTGCAACAGTTGCAACTCTCCACTAGTCCTTATGCAGTTGTGAGAGTGAGTGAGTGCAAATGAGCTCTGGTGCCCTCTATTTATAGTCCTCCAAGTGACCTAACTGGATCAACTTCTTCTTCTGGAGGCTAATAATTTAATATAAAATTTTCTCTTGAGCCTACTTGTCTTCTAAGGTTATTAACCAACTATTTAGGGTTTCTCTTGCTTCTCGGAATATTCTAGTCTAATCAAAGGTTACATGTAGAGGTTAATACCTATGGTAGCTACCGTTGAAAAGATAAGGATGGTGTTTCTATCTCAATAGTTTGCAATATCTAAAAAGGTTTATGTTGATTAGGATTTGTATGGCGGCTGATAGATTCTTTTACAGCGATCAGGATTGACAAGGTCAAAATGAGACACAACAATATGTAATTCGAAAGTTTACAAAGTTGGCAGTGACGTCAGGTGAAAACACGAGACTGTGTGGACGATTTTCAAAAATCAGAAGGTAGGATAATGTCTAATGCAGATTTATTGCCGGATTCTAGGAGTGACCCGGATTTGGTTTCTACCAATAACATTGGAACAGAAGTAGAGACAGCTGGATTGTTTTTGGATTATCCAAAGTCTCCTATAGCAATCGAAGCAACCTTACCTCCAGAGGATGAGTTGGTATCTCATGAAGTCAATCTAGAATCCTCTAATTATGTGCCGCAGGTAGCGACGAACACGGTAACCCAGCGACTGTGAGTGCAGAAATAATTACGTGCCACGGGTGGCGAAGAACACAGTAACCTAGCGACAGTTAGTGCAGAAGCAGCTGGTGAGTGCTCACAGTCCTAGATAACCTATTACGATTTTGTATTTGCAGTGTTATATAGTTTGGATTTATGCAAAGTTTCAGACTCGGTTGGAAGTAATATGTACCAGCAGTGTCATTGTGATATACACAATTAGATTTAAAAGTATTTACATCCAACAACCATGTACGTCCTAAACTGTACAACATTTATAACTATGCTGACAGATCCATATTGTTTGCCTTACTATTCTGCCAGATACATATTGTTTGCCTTCTCAGAACATCAGACTCGAAACCTCCGTCCTATTGTTTGCCTTACTATTCTGCCAGATACATATTGTTTGCCTTCTCAGAACATCGGACTCGAAACCTTTGTCATATTGTTTGCCTTACTATTGTGCCAGGTACATATTGTTTGCCTTCTCAGAACATCAGAATCGAAACCCAAGATTTGGCTCATGTCTGCCCTGAGGCACATAATACGATAGATGTTTCTAAGAAAAACGCGGCAACAAGTAATTCTCTACCTAATAAGCTTGCAAGAGCCTGGGTTAGGTTTTTCTATGGCACCAAAGAAAATACCTTTTGATGATATTATATGGAGCAATGAAGAGAGTTAAGCATTTGCCAAGACGAGGAAATTCGTTAGGATGGATGCCTTTGTGCTATGAGACGCTCAAAACCTCTCTTGAGTCATTCCTAATGATTATGAATAAGGTGGATTTGATAAGGGATCTGTAAAAATTCAATTTCAAACCGTTGAGGGATTTGATTCTATGATAAATCTAAATTTAATAATTTACTATGATTATATATATATATATATATATATATTAATTACATGTTAACTCCATATTAAATATTTAAAGAATTAGATATCACCATGAGAAATTTATATATATAGAGAGAGAATGTGGATATTAAATTATTTTATTTAAGGTAGACATTGAGATATCATATTTTGGTCACATATTCTAAGAAAGTACACATGTCCTTATATTAAAATGGAGAAAAAACCTATAACATGAGTAATAAATTGTTTATTTGAATTAGTTTATCTATCTATATAAAGTTGATATAAAAATATTATTTTTTAAAGTAGACATTATATATATTTTTTTAAATACCATTTGTTAACTCCATATTTAGTCTTTTTTATCCACTAAAATCTTAAAATCATCTCTCTCTCTCTCTCTCTCTCTCTCTCTCTCTCTCTCTCTCTCTCTCTCTATATATATATATATATATATATATATATATATATATATGATTGTGATGATGATTATTAACAACCGAATTGGTCTTTGAGACATTAAGAGGGTAAGAGATTATTTGCAATTTTTTAAAATTGTGTTTGTGTGCTCGAAAAGTTTTGTTGAGTTAAAAGGTTAAGAAGGTTGGTAGTGTGACAAATATTTTGAAATTGAGATATAATCTGGTGTCTTCCATGATTCCCCAATAGCTTAGCCAAGATTGAGCATCTTTATGCCATCCTCACTTGAGTCGAAGGTGGTTAGTGTTAGCACTAGATGTCACACCTAGAGTGCTATAGGTGCAAGCCCAGTACCCATCATAATGTAAATAATAAAATCAAGTTTATGATTGGTGGATCAATAATAAATATAAAGAAAAAGGGCAGCAAACAACAAACTGTCTGTAGAAAGCATTCCCTTGGGCATGGAGTCATAATACCTTGCAGAATGAAGGCATTTGATCTACACATCAAACAAAGCTTATATACTATCAGGTAGAAGAATGGAGAGGAAAAGACATAAAGCAGAATGTTCACAAAACAGAGATCCTCTATGTCAAATGGACGAAAGAAAACTTCAACAAAACAATAATTAACAGGAAATCAATGCAAATCCTTTGTAGCTCATGAATGTCCTAATGAAAGGAAACCGTGATCTTCATAGTCTCCATTTTTATTCAAGTGAGATGAAGGAGAAATAAAGACAAAGAAAAAATGTTGATAAGACAACTCTCATGAATCTTCAATGGAAGAAATGTATTAACAATAACATGCCCTTAGTATTACACTCACGCACACAGATTTCTTCTTGCAAAACCCCCCTCTCTTGGATCATGAATCCAACCCTTTTCTCATAAAAAACCCTTCAATTATAGTGGATAATCTCTATCTACCCTAAGGAGTTTGAAACTAAGGAGTTACATAGGATCCTCCTCCGTTTAGGAGTCTTGTTACAAAAGATTCCAACAAAAGCCTAACAAATTCCTATTTTGGGGGGATTTTGTCTATACTGATAAATGTCTTTTGAAACATGTCATTCTAATTGATCTGGAGATGGAACACATGTCCCTCATGTCCAACTAACTCCTAGGATACTATTTGAACCTTACTTGACAGGTGGAAACCTCCAAACAAGGCGAATATCCAACAACTATGCAAAACAAAGAGTTTATAAAACCAGTTTGTAGTGCACTGGTATTTTAATTATATCTCTTGAATACCAAACTGGTTAGGATGAAATTTGGACAACAAGTCAATGAAATTATCATGCTCCTCCACAAAACATTTCAGAAAAACCCACATCAACATTTTGGAGTTATGATTAGATATTTAGATGCATCTGCTACAGGAAATGAGTTCGCAGCGCCCCCGTCAGCCAGTTAGCAGTGCCTATGACATTTCACAGTGCCAAGAGAAACCAATCGGCCACACTCCTTTCCTGACCTCCAAACAAGACAAAAAAGATCATGGAGTACCTGGTAACCTGGAGTTGAATGTCAATACCTTCATATTTGCAAAGGGACACCTACAAGTGGTCTAACTGCCAACTATCCTCTGCAATGGGTTTGCACGAGTTCATAGCGCTAGTCACAGTTTGTAGCGCCTGCTCCAAAATTTGATTTTGAGTGCTTCAAGGAAACAGTTAGGATATCCAAATTTATGATCCCTGTAAGTTGTTAGAGACAAACCTTGAAAAAAAAAAAACCTTACCATGTCGTAAAGTAAATGATTGTTTTGAATGAAGGGGGTACTTTGAGTGCATTGCGAACTCTCCTAGTGATTTGGAAACGCTCAAACCACAAACCGATTTGACAACATGAACGGGTAAAGTAACATCTAGAGATAATTCACACAGCTTATGGAAGTAAAATTTCAAGGTGATGATGGTGATTAGAAGGATGTGACTAATGAAAACTAACACTCCTTGTCATGATGACTAAAACTCGACCCAAGACACTACCATAAGATCCTAGACTATGGCTAAATTGAATTTTTGATTCCCCCCACAAATCTATGTGATAACATATGACTCCACAAGGGGTGACATGCTCCTTGTGAGCTGCCAAGAACATGCAGTTCCAGTGCCTTATTCATTTCATCTCTATTCACAAAACCTGTTGTATTCACCCTACTCCTACTCTAACCAATTATGTTGCTTCTTGATCAAGTGAAATCATGCTTCCAATGAATCCATGCAAGAAGATGATTAACTACTGAAAATTTTGATCTGGATCTGACAAATGAAAGAACCTGTGGCATACACAAGTGCAATTTGAAAAGGAAAAAGAACCAAAATTCACCTGACAAGAACGATTTGACCTCTATACTTCTCAAAGACTCCAGATAATCAACAATAGGGTCATAAAATACATAAAGAAATACCTCTTCTTGATATCTTTCTAGCTGAACATCAGATAGTATCTGCATATTTTCTTCTTCATAATGATTGCCAATTCCATCTGTCTGCAAATATGAAAGTTTTTGCGGATTTCCTTCACTAATTTCAAGAGCCCTTTGCCTAAAAGAAAATTGATCTTCATGATTTGTGTCTACAGAGAAAATATATTCAAATCCATAATAATCAGAAATGATAGTAGGTAAACATTCAACATCTTGATTATCATGAACAATCTCTTCAACTGTGACATTTTCTTCAACATAAGAAGATATTTCATGATTATTATATCCTTTATACAACAAATCAAACTCATGAAAACATTCTGGATAGAGGAAGTCCACTGAAAATTTATCTTCATAAAATGAATGAAAGGTAGTATGAAAACTCTTCAAAGAACTAACACTGGCAACCGAGAGAGATCTACACCAATCACGATCTGCCCCATCCAAATAAAATGTAAGCAATTTAATGAGGACATCTTCATGTAAAACTTTCATCTTAAGCATGCACTCATGAAAATCTAACAAAAAATAAGATGGAACTTCCCAATCCTCTCCTCTAAACCTAGGAAGGCAACTTTCCCATTCACTTCTCTCAGGCATGAGATTTGGAAAACCAGATATATTTGATAAATCACATAATTCATACCTCTGAGCACGAATCTTGTTCATTTCAAAACAATGGAGTCGCCCATAGATTCATCTATGATGAAGTTGGAGTCACCGGGTAGAAGATTGCAGTCAATATTGTGTCATGATCCTATCTACCATCAAGAGTTAGATCTGATCGTTGTCATTCTCCCAGGGAATATTTCTTCACTTGCGTCCTTGGCAACGATGCCAAAAATGTTAGTAGTAGAGGTCACACCTAGACTGTTATAGGTGCAAGTCTAGTACCCATGATAATGTAAATAATAAAATCAAGTTTATGATTGGTGGTTCAGTAACAAGTATAAAGAAAAAGGGAAACAAACTTTCTGCAGAAGCATTCCATTGGGAATGGAGTCATAATACCCTACAGATTGAAGGCATTTGAGTTGCACATCAGACAAAGATTATATACTATCAGGTAGAAGAATGGAGAGGAAAATACATAAAGTGGAATGCTCAAAAAACACAGATCCTCTCTGTCAAATGGAAGAAAGACAAATTGAACAAAACAATAATTAACAGGCAATCAGTCTAAATCCTTTGCAGCTCATGAATCTCCTAATCACAGGAAACCACAATCTTCATAGTCTGCAATTTTATTCAAGTGATATGAAGGAGAAATAAAGACAAATAAAACATGTTGATAATACAACTCTCATGAATCTTTAATGGAATCAATGTATTGACAATAACATGCCTTAAGGTTTACAGTCATACACACAGATTTCTTCTTGCAAAACCCCCCTTTCTTGGATCATGAATCAAACCCTTTCCTCATCAAAAAACATTTCATTTGTAGTGAATAATGTCCATCTACCCTAAGGAGGTCGAAAACAAGGAGTTACATCCATCTAGGAGTCTTGTTACAAAAGATTTCAACAAAAGCCTAACAAATTCCTATTTTGGGGGGATTTTGTCTATACTGATAAATGCATTTTGAAACAAGTCATTTTGATTGATCCGTAGATGGAACACATGTCCCTCATTTCCAAATAGCTCCTAGGAGACCATTTGAACCTTCCTTGACAGATGGAAACCTCCAAAAAAAGCGAATATCCAACAACTATGCAAAACAGAGAGTTTGCAGCGCCAGTTTGCAGTGCTCTGGTGTTTTAATTATATCTCTCGAATACCAAACTGGGTCAAGATGAAATTTGGACAACAAGTCAATGAAATTATCATGATCCTCGAAAAAACATTTCAGAAACACCCACATCATTGTTTTGGAGTTATGATCAGATATTTAGACGCATCTGCTATAGTAAATGAGTTTGCAAGGCCTTCCACAGTTTGCAGCACCTGTGACATTTCGCAGTGCCAAGAGAAAACAAGCAGCCACACTCCTTTCTTGACCTCCAAACAAGACAAAAATGCTCATGGAGTACCTGGTAACCTAGAGCTGAATGTTGATACCTTCATATTTTCACAAGGATGCCTACAAGTGGTCTAACTGCCAACTATCCTATGCAACCAGTTCACAACAGAGTTCGCAATGCCAGTCATAGTTTATAGCACCTGGTAAAAAATTTGATTTTGATTGCTTCAAGGAAACAGTTAGGATATCCAAATTTATGATCCATTTAAGTTGTTAGAGATAAACCTTGAAAACAATAAAAACCCTTGTGATTTCATAAAGTAAATGATTATTTTGAATAAAGGGGGTACTTTGAGTGCACTGTGAACTCTCCTAGTGAGTTGACAGTGCTCAAACCACAAATCGATTTGATAGCATGAACGGGTAAAGTAACAGCTAGAGATACTTCACACAACTTATGGAAGTGAAATGTCAAGGTGATGATGGTGATTAGAAGGATGTGACTGATGAAAACTAGCACTCCTTGTCATGATGACTAAAACCCAACCTAGGACACAACCACAAGATCCTAGATTAAGGCTAAATTGAATTTTTTACTTCTCCCGCAACTCTATGTGATAATAGTTAGGACTGAATTTTGAAACAATTTTAGGAAGCCTATTGTATTCCATGTTGTTTAACTTGTTCTTATACATTAGGTATCTAGTCATAGACATGCAATCAATGGAAGAAAGGATTCCCTCTAATAGGAGAATGGGATAGGCCATATTTCCTTTAATTTTGAGATTATAGGTTATAAAATTCATTTTGATTTTCTCTATCTTTCTCCAAGATTCACCCGAGATATTGCATCCCCAAACTTCACATCCATATATAATAACAAGAGTAACAAGAGTATCGAAAAGGAGCTTCTTCTTATCCTGTATCCAAAGATCGACTAATTTACAATTGTTTTCAAGCCCATAATAATCTTTCCATCCCCCCATAATCCTTTTTTCAGCATTATAATTCCAGTTGAGCTTGTGGTCAATATCAATTCCAAGATATATGTATGAAGTCACTTCCTCCAAGTTGTTGTTGTCATATATGAAGGTATCATAAGTGATCTTATCGGATTTAATGATCATGACCTTAGTCTTTTCAGTATTAACAATTATACCCATATTGGAGAAAAACTCCTTGAGGATTCTTAGATGGTTTTCAAGATCATAGGGAATCTTGGCCATAAAAACAATATCATCAGTGTAAAGAAGTAGATTGATGACTATACCACTAAGAGTAGCATCAACACAACCTACTTCTTCCAAGAAATCTTGTAAATTGTTAATGTATATGCCAAAAAGGGTAGGGGACAAGGGACATCCTTGCTCGACTCCAATACTGCAGTTAATCTCTTTAGACCAGCTCTTAGTGTTTTAAAACTTGGAAATAACAATGCCATACAACCTTATTGCAACATCCCTCAACTCAAAAGGCACTTTATTCTCTTCAAACCTATTCCAAAGATTTTTCCGGGGGGCATATCAAATGGTTTTTTAAAGTCAATGAAACAACAACAAAAAATTGGTTTTAGTATTGCAGAACTCCTCTACAATGATCCTAAAGGTAACAATATGGTACACATTTGAATGATGTCTCCTAAACCTTTCCTGGCCTTTAGCTCTTTTACCGTGACTTTTTAGACAAAGGATAATATTCTTTTCCAAAATAACTCCATAAACCTTGGATAAAATTGGGATAATCATAATGGTCCTATAATTAGAGGGAATGTTTCTATCCCCATTTTTAAAAATAGGAACAATGAGGCTTTGTGTCCAAGGTTTAGGGAAGCCCTTGCTTGACTGCTAAATTGAAGATCTTGTGTATGTGAGGGATGAGAATAGTCCCTCCGATTTTAAAAATTTCATATTGGTAGACTTCGATGTCCTTATCTTTTCCATTTTCAAGTCGATTAACCCCGAACTCTATGTCATCCAAAGAAAAAATTTCATTCTCTGTAGAGATAACAGGAATGGTGTCCATGGCATTAGGGAACTCGTAAATACTTTAAAGGTAGGAAGTCCATTCCCTTAGGGGAATCCTATTATTTTCTTTAGTATTGCGGATTAGAATTTTCCTCCAAAACTTCTTAGGATCAAGCTTAGATAGCTGTGAAAGCTGATCTTTCCTTTTATTGATAGTAACTTTTCTCCTTTTAATTATGGATTTGTACGTATTGATCTTATAAATTTTCAAGGACTCATTAGAAGCATCCATAATGGTTTTCCTAGAAATTTTAGATTATTTATCATACCAAGGGTTGGTTGTTCTATTATTCTTTTTATAGTATACCTCAAAAAAGAACTTGTTAATAGAAGTGGAAAGGGTAGTTGTGAAATTATGATAAAGGTCTTCAATGTTGTCCTTATAAGTTAAGATATGTAATTCACTATTCAAATCCTTTAAGAAAAGTTCAAAATTAATTTTTTCAAAGAGAAGTTGCCTTTGATTATTAGAATTATCTTCAATGGAACTCTTGTGCTTGGAAAAGTTTAGAGTTAGGGTTAAAGGTATATGATCAGATTCGGGTTCAAGGTCATTTAAAATGTCAAAAGTTACTATTTGGTTGGAAACATGGATATCATATATCACATAATCAACGACTCTACTACCTCTCCCATGAATACAAGTCATCTGGTTGGAGTTTGGCCGCTTCATTAATCCATTTCAAATTATTAGGTCTTGAGAGCTACAAATATTGACCAACTTAATACCAAAAAAATTCTCAGTTAGGTCTTCAGAGCTTCTTTTGTAGCGATTAGATAGAACAAGGTCCCCATCTATCCATAAAATATTATGGTTGGAATCATTGCTTAAAATAGCATCTTGGTTAGTTGCAGTACTAGTATTAAAGTCTCCCAGCGGGAGGATATTACCTTCATTTTTCAAACTATAAATATCTTGTTCTAAATTATTATAGGGACAATTGCTATCTAGATTGTTTTTCTTATAAAAAGTAGAATTAGTAGGTGCAAACTAAAAATTTTCTATATACATCTTCTTAACATTGATGTCTGAAATTTCTATCCAAATGTATTGATTGAAAGAGTTGATCTTATGAAGTTGAATGTGAGTAGAAATGTTCTTTCTAATATTAAAAACTATGCCTCCTATCCCTCTATGGTAGTACTTTTTATTCCATGTTGACCACAAGATAAATCCTTCTATGTTAGGGACCTTAGACTCTTAATTCTCGCAAGTTTCAAATAGACAAATAATATCAATATCACCCGAGATCCAACTTATCATAAGACCTTTGTGCCATAGAAATCCACAATGTTTCCAACAAAGGATCCCAAATGTCTCAAATTCCTATTTATTATTGTCCTTATGGTCACTATCCCTAACAACAGATTTTTGATTTCTAATTATTGACCATTTCCCTTCTTTCTTGACTTGTTTTACCTTTTGAACTCCCTTCCTTAATTCAAAGGTCTTCATTTATAAATATCAGATTTTTTATTTCTAATTATTGACCATTTTCCTTCTTTCTTGAGTTGTTTTACCTTTTGAACTTCCTTCCTTAATTCAAAGGTCTTCATTTATAAATATTCTTCCTGACTCTTTTGAGCTCAGTGAGTATGCTATATTTATGATCATTACAACTTTCTTTGACAAGTATCAACCTATCTTTATGATCAATTATTTTGCCTAGCCTCTTTGCTTCTATTAGGTAAGTTATTTCAATTTGTGATTTTTTTATTAAGCTCATGGTCCACTTCAATTAGATTATTCATTTCTTTTTTTATTTGTTTGATATCCAATTTTTTTTTCTATATTGTCAAATTGTTGGTTAGTTTTTCGTCTAGCTCTTTAATAGTATCTCTCAAGTTGTGATTTTCTTCATCCTCTCCTTATTGGGTTGATTGTTTTTTTTCCATTTGTTTAATCATATCCTCCATTGTTTACAATTGACTCTTCAACCCGAACAATCTATCCTCTATCTGAGTTTGAATCATATCTTCAAAGATTCTAATTTTTTTATCAAGCATTGCCTCTAGTATATTTGGAGTTTTAAGTCTCTTTCTTCACTCCTTTTTTCTAGTAATTCTAAATGTGTTTGGAAACTAGCATATCTTTCTTCTCTCATTTTTTCTAATGATTCTATATATTAGTAAAAATTCTCTAGAATAACTTTGGGGAGCCTCCTAAATAAGTTTTTGAAAATAAAAAAAAATAAGTAACAATTATTATTTTAAATTGAATTTAAAAATATATATATTTTTAATTTATAATAATAATATAATTATTATCTCTAAAATATATTTTGATTTATTAACTTTAAAAAAATAAATAAAACAAATTTATATTTATATTTAAATCTCTTTAATTTTCAAGATTACTAACTTATAAATATATTTTAAATTAAATTGGAATCAATGTAACAAGTAACTTACGTGATTTAAGAACAAGTGCCGAGGAAGGGATTGCAGAAACTTATTCTATTTTTAAATTGAATTTAAAAATATATATATTTTTAATTTATAATAATAATATAATTATTATCTCTAAAATATATTTTGATTTATTAACTTTAAAAAAATAAATAAAACAAATTTATATTTATATTTAAATCTCTTTAATTTTCAAGATTACTAACTTATAAATATATTTTAAATTAAATTGGAATCAATGTAACAAGTAACTTACGTGATTTAAGAACAAGTGCCGAGGAAGGGATTGCAGAAACTTATTCTATTTTTAAATTGAATTTAAAAATATATATATTTTTAATTTATAATAATAATATAATTATTATCTCTAAAATATATTTTGATTTATTAACTTTAAAAAAATAAATAAAACAAATTTATATTTATATTTAAATCTCTTTAATTTTCAAGATTACTAACTTATAAATATATTTTAAATTAAATTGGAATCAATGTAACAAGTAACTTACGTGATTTAAGAACAAGTGCCGAGGAAGGGATTGCAGAAACCAAAGACTAATGAGTTGAAGAAGCCTTTATTCAAAACCATGGAGATTATTCATGATTTACAAACGCATGCATGCCTAGGTGTTCAACTGGTTGAAGAAGCTAGAAATGATGAGTTGAAGAAGACAAAATTGATTAACTAACACGTGCCTAGATGTTCAAAACGTGGAAGAAGTCAGAATATTTTTTTATTCCTATCAAAAAGTTCAAAACCACAAGTATTATTCAAAATTGGAGAGAAGTATAATCAGTTTTGACCTGCCCCGGTGTAAGGTGGTGGGTGCCGCGAAAGGACAGCGCTAAAGGAATGGTTTTGGTTAGAAGTGGGTTTCAATTTATTCCATTAACTAACTTAACTCTTGGACTAGCTTTCCCCATTATATAGTTTATCGTATAGGCAGATCCATGAACTTTGTACAAAGCGTGTAGAGGAATATACTTTTATATACGAGTTAACACATACTCTACGAATGTACCATTGAGTGTCATTTGTTTATAATTACTTGCGTATTGGAGGGAAGTATTATTTGTGTTCAAAACCAAATAATTTCATTTCAAAACTACATAAAAAAATATATTTTTTTAAATAAAAAAGGGAGGAGCCTGCTATAATATATTATCAAAAATCTGTATCAGAGTGTACATGATCAAGAGTCTAAGACGTCCAAAATGCTGCCGGAAACCGGAAACCAGCATAGATACATGGCAAAAACAGCTATAATCTATTGGCACCTGTCCTGCCCGAAGGAAACCAGGACAGGTACCTAAAGTCTAAGGGAATATAAAATAGTAACATAAAGCTAAAAAACCATAAAACATGAAAATCCTAGGTGATTGGTGACCTGTCATCTTCGTTGGTCTTCCACGTGGAGCCGGCCGGGATGGCGAAAGACTGTGCACAGAGTGGACATTTGCGCTGAGCTGGAGCGCCAGAGTAGGCATCGAGAAGCACATCCAGGCGTTGTCCCATGATGAGTGCTCGATGCTCTAGGTCAGCCATGTGGCCTCGGAGCTCAAACACCAAGGACAGGTGCTCCTCGCGGGGGAGAAAGCCATGCATGTCATCACCTTCGCCGGGCGTTCTGTGCTTCTCGTCATCCTGCCCACCGCTCCTTTCTTCCATTTGCTTCTCGTCGTCCTGCGCCCCTCCAGCATCAGACGTAGTCTCGATGTCCTGCCAAGGAAACTCTTCCTCGACAATGCAACCAGGAAAATCAGCGTCCACCCTCAAAATATGATTTCCATCCCCACTGCCAGACCTCACCCTGTCGCTCAGCTCTTCCATTGTCGGCAGGTCCTCCAACGTCAGGTCCTCCTCAACAATGCAGGCCGGGTAGAATTGCTCGGTGCTATCCTCCAATTTGACGGTGTCCAGACTGCTACGACCAATTTCCTTCTCGGCGATGGTGGAGAGCCGAGCCTTCTCCTCGGCTCGAGCCTTCTATCTCAACATAGAAGTGGCCAGGACCAGAGCGCGTTCGAGTTGCTCTCTGCGCTGTCGCTGCTCCTTACSGGCGTACCAAGCCGAGCCACGTCGTGGCACCCCCCGTTTCCTTGGCATGCTGCAGAGCGCTCTCCCAGAGATACACACAGACTRAAGCCAATTGAGAAYGWAWGYRCCARCARCAATTCTCCAYAGAAGGATGGTATACCAGGGCGCAAGGAGCTCGGAGCTACACCAGCGTCTCCAAACACAGAGCCGAACCAAGGGCGAAGCAAGAAAAAACCAATAATCCGACCACAAATCCCCATGACCGCCTTTAACATTGCTCTCGCTGAGTTTGTAAATGCTCGCTCGCTCGAGGAGTCCTCCCATCGCAGAGCGATAATGGCTATCCTGCATTCGTAATGCGGGTGTTAAGTGGATGGCCTCCCGCATTTAAACCCTGACTTAATTCAAAACCAAATGGCACGCTTGCTCCAACTGTCACCCCATACAAGGAAAAACTACATAAAAATATATAATAAAGAACTTTATCTTTATAATACTTGTAATAAAGAACTTTATCTTTAGATGAGATATATAAGAGACTCCAAAAATTTATAAAAATAACATTCCTTTCTCATACCCATTGTAAATCCAATAGTCTCATATCCACTTATTTTTACTAATTATTTAATATTTTAGCACCCAAACTTAAACTCAAACTTTTACTCTAGGTTACATTTAAGAATTTTCTCATTAAATATTTTTCATTATTATTTTATTATATAAATATTTTTTAAAATATATTTTATATATTATTTTTTTTTTCTTTTATAATAATCAAATAAATATATAGATTTTTTTTTAAATAGTAATATTTTAAATACAACATTAATATTAATATATATAGAATTCAATAAAAAAAACTGTAAATTTAGATCTATCAAATATTTAGAGAGATGAAAAATTTTAAAGTGAAAATTATTTAATCATTGAATTTCATGTTATATATTATTAATTTTTTTTATATTAAATGATAAAAAAAAATTACATTGATTTTGATTTTTTTATAAATTTAAGTTTAAAATGAATTTATAACTATTGAAATTTTTAGATTTTAGGTTATCACATCTTATATGATACACTAAAAAATATAATTATACTAACTAGATAAAATTAATAATATATTTATCTATATAAAATAACATTATAAATTTTAAATCGTGCCAACTATTAAGAAAAAAAAAAAAATTATAAAACTTAAATCAAGAAAAAAAAATTAAAATAACATTATAAAACTTAAATAAGTCAACTATTGAAAAAAATTCGAAGAAAGAAATTTTTTTTTTAATATTAATTTTTTTTTTTTTTTTGTTTGTTAATTAGCCACACCAACCCTTAACATGGTTGGATTTTTTTTTGTCCCCACCGGTGACTTTAACATCATTGAGTGGCTTAACAACACACTCCGTCACCGACTGTCCTACACCTCGAGGACTATTAATTTTTTGTTTTTATTAACTTATAATATTAATGATAAATTGCATAATAATAAACATATATAAATTCATTTTAAATATAAATATATTTAACATTAAGAAAATTTTAAATTGGTTTTTTTAAATATAAATATATTTAACATTAAGAAAATTTTAAATTGGTTTTTAATCCTTTGAAATACTTAATAGATTTAAATTAAAATGAATTTACAATGTTTTAATACATTGATATTTAGTAATATATCCATACAAATAAATATTTTTTAATTTATGATATTAATCTCTATAAATTTAATTTATATAAAATTATAAATCCATTACATTGATATAGATAGTAACATATAGATATAATTAAGAAAATATTTTTTAATTTATGAGATTATTTTTCTATTAATAAATTTAGTTGTATTGAGAGGTGTATTCTACAATTCATTAGGTTGATGTGTGATTCCGTGCTTAAATTTAATCTTACAAAATTTTAGAAGTCAAAGTTAAAAATTTAAGATAAAAAATAAGTAAATTTTTGTGTTGGTGTATTTTTTTAAAAAATAGTTGTGTTCAATGTGATTTCTTTTACTAGATTAATCTACAACTTATTGACTTTGATGTAGCTCAAGACAAAAATTTCATAAGATATTTTTTTATTAAAACCGAGCATTTAAAAGATAGTTTTTTTTTTCTCTAAGGTTTTTTTGGGGGAATTTCTTATTTGGGCAAGATAGTTTGTTGGGATTGATTTTTAATGGTCATTTAAAACCATTTTTTCTCAAATTCTTCATTTGGTATCAGAGATAGGTTGATTACAACTTTTTTAATTTTGGAGACAAAGAAATGGCCTAGAATTCAAATGCGGTACAATACCAGATTCCTCTTTTTAGTGGGGGAAAACTATGAGTACTGGTGTGTGAAGATGAGAACTTTTCTTATCTCACAAGATTTATGGATGCTTTTTTATGTAGATTAGACACACCCAACTGATCAAGCTTACTGCAATGCTTTCTCTATTGATCAAAAGACAAAGTTGAAGGAGAACATAAAAAAGATGGAAAAGCTATGTTCATCCTTCAAATTGGAGTTGACATCAAAGTGTTTCGAAAGATTTCAAAATGTAGTAAGTCCCATGAAGATTGGGAAACCTTGGAGAAGACATACAAGGGATCTATAAAGGTAAAAGTTGTCAAACTCCAAATGATGACAAAAGATTTTGAATATCTTACTATGAAACAAAATGAAAGTGTTTATTCTTTTATTTACAGAGTTCGAAATATTGTGAATTCTATACATGCTCATGGTGAATCTCTTGAAGATAGGAAGAGTGTTGATTTTTTTTTAAGAAATCTTCCTAAAAAATTTGATCTCATCACTATTGATATAGATGAGTTAAGGGATTTATCATAGCTGATCCTTGCTGATCTATTTTAAATCCTTCAAGTACATGAAGATAGGTTAAAAAAGAATGAGGAAGCTCAGGATCAAGCTTTCCAAAGAACGTTGAAGGTTGACAACAAGAAGAAACAATCTTCCACTACCATGAATGATGCTTCTAAATTTTTCTTCATCATCAAATATAGGAGGTAGAGGTCATGGAAGAGCCACATGAAGAGGAGGTCATTATAGAGGAAGAACATAAACCCTGGGAGATGTAACTTTCATTTCAGCTATTGTAATAAAGATGGTCACTTTGAAAGCTATTGTTTTAGAAATAAAAGAGACACCTCTAAAGTAAATTTTAGTAAAGATGAAGGTGAAAAATCTCAAACTTTGTTTCTCTCATGTTAGTTTTGATGTCAAAGATGATTTAAATGGTATTTACATAGTGGCTTCTCTGATAGGAAATGAAAATATGTTTGTAAAGTGTGAAGGGGGAAGTAAACTTTGGTGATGATAATGAGGCAAAAGTAATGGGAAAGGGTACCCTTCCCATAAAATTCAAGAATGAAAGTATTATGTATATACATGATACTTTGTTTGTTCCAAGTTTAAAGCATAACTTGATCAGCATGGGGAAGCTAAATTCTAAAAACTACAAGACTATTTTTAAGGAAAATTTTGTAATATTTTTAACAAAAATGGCCTTGTTATTGAATTTCTTATGACAAATAATAGGATGTTTTTGTTAAGTATGGAATCAAGTGTATATTGCTTGAGGGCTTCAGTTGATGCATCCTAGTTATGGCACAAGAGGTTTGGGAACCTTAATTTTTTATCTCTTTCCTTCATACAAAAGAAGAACTTGATAAGAGGTTTTCCTTCATTCATAGAGACAGATAATAAGATATGTGAAGGTTGTGCAATAGGGAAGAAAGATATAGATAGTTTTCCTCATCATTGTTTTAGAGAAAGAAAACCTTTGGCCTTAGTACATGCAGATCTTTGTGGCCCCATGCAACCTTTATTTCTTGGAAAGAACATGTATCTTCTTCTCTTTGTAGATGACTTTTCAAGGATGTATTGAGTCTATTTATTAAGTTCAAGAAGTCTGAAGATTTAATTTTCTTTCAAAAATTTAAAGCACTTGTTGAGAAGGAATCCGGATACTATTTGAAAGTATTAAGAGATGATCAAGGTGGATAACTCAACTCTAATTAATTCAAATAATTTTGTAGCTTACATGGCATCAATAAGGAGTTAACTATTGCATATACTCCTCAACAAAATGAAGTAGAGGAGAGAAAAAACAAAACAATTGTAGAGATGGCCAAATGTATGTTATATTGAATGTTTCTATAAAACATGTATTAGAAAGATGCAGTCCATACAACTAAATATACTTCAATACAATTCCTTCAAACATGGTAAAAAATTATACTCCTTATGAAGCTTGGTTTTGTAAAAAAACAACTATTTTTCATCTGAATTTTTTTGGGTCTACATGCTTTGTTCAGATTCCTAGACAATAAAGAAAAAATTAGATGGAAAATTAGTGAAATGTGTTTTCATTGGATATTCATAAGAAATCAAGGCTTACAGGTGTTTTGATCCACTTACTATAATATTTATGTTAGTAGAGATGTGATCTTTGATGAAGGGGGAGTTTATCTCAAGAATGAAGGAGAGGATAAAGTGATTACTCCACATATTGAAAATTTAATTTTTTATAACAATGATCAAACATTGCATCGTTCTACTATAAGAAATGTAGGCTCACCTTCAAGGGGTTCTCCATCAAAGGAATATTCATCTTCTCCGATAACAAAATATCATTTTGATACACAAGCAACATCTCCTTCTAGTCCTCCTGAAAAAAAAGAAGTTTGAAAGAGATATATCAGACATCTAGGTATGTTGGTAATGAATTTTCTCTTTCGTCTTCTCCCCATGTCAAACATTTTAATTTTAAATAATCTCGCACTGATGAGCCATGGAGGATGAGATGTCATAGATTGAAAAAAATGATACATGGGAGTTAGATGATCTCCCTCAATGAAAATCCACTATTGGAGTAAAGTTGATTTACAGGCTAAAATTTAATATGTATAGAAGTATTTCAAAGTATTAGGCACATTTAGTTGCAAAAGGATATGTGCAACAAGAAGGTATTGACTATAAGGAAACATTTTCTCTTGTAGAAATACTTGAAACTGTAAGAACCTTTCTTTCCATTGCATCTCAGTTAAATTTAGCAGTTTATGAGGTAGATGTTAAATATTTTTTCTTAAATGGATATTTGAAGGAAGAAGTTTCGGTTGAACAACCTCAAAGTTTCATTGCTAAAAGTAAATAAGACCAGGTTTATAGGCATAAAAAGGCTCTTTATGGTATTAAACAAGCCCTTAAAGCTTGGTACTCTAGAATTGATAATTATCTTCACAATTATGGATTTGATGAATGTCCTTTTGAGCTTACCCTATAAAAAAGGGCTATGGAATCATATTTCATCATTGTTTTATTATATGTAGATGAATTAATTTTTATGAGCACCTCACCCTTACTTGTGAAGGATTTCATAGAGGCAATGAATTCTGATTTTGAGATGTTTGATTTAAGAGAAATGCAATATTTGTTGGGTATGAAAATCAAACAAACAACTATAGGTATGTTTATTGGTCAATCCAAATATGTTGAAAACATGTTGAAGAGGTTTAACGTGCAAGATTGTAAACCTGTGAGCACTCCCTTATTTGTTGGGAGTAAATTAATCAAGGAAGATGAAACTGCCCTTTGTACTGTCACTCTTTATAGATCTCTGATTGGAAGTATTATGTATCTTTCAACCACTAGACTAGACATCATGTTTGTTGTGAGTCTATTTGCTAGGTTCATTCATGAACCTCATGAGTCTCATTAGCGGGAACCCAAAAGAATCCTTAGATATGTAAGTAGTACAATTTTTTTTTTATTGTTTTATAATGTTACTAACGATTCCAATGTTGTAGCATACACAAATATAGATTGGGAAGGTTTCTTGGATGATTGAAAGAGAACTTATGGATATGCCTTTCTCTTTGGAGGAAATATTATTTCTTGGAGAAGAAAAAAGCAACCCATTGTAGCATTATCTACAGTTGAAGCAACGTATATTGCAACGTCATCAACAAGTACACAAGCCATTTGGATGGAAAGACCATTTGAAGATTTGGGAACTAAATTTAATAATCCAATCAAATTCACAATCAAAGCTCCATCTCAACAAAGTAGACATGCCTTTATATTGAGATGGAGAAAACAACTTTGGCATGAGTAATAATTTTCTTATTTCAATTAGTTTATCTATCTATCTATATAAAGGTGATATAAAAATATTTTATTTAAAGTAGGCATATTATATATATATATAATTCCAATTTTTAACTCTATATTAATTACTAAAAAATTACATATCTCCTTTATATATTAAGTTGTAAAAAAACCTTTTAAAACCAAAAATACATAAACATTTGAATATGAATAAGTGTTATAAATAACTTAAAAAAAAAAAAATCCATATACAAATTTTCAAAAGATTAAAAGTCTTGTTTATCCATGAAAATCTTAAAATCATCTATGGTGATGATGATGATTAATGTCCACTCAGACTGAATTGGTATTTCAGACCTTAAGAGGGTAAGAGATTATTTGCAATTCTTTAAAAAAAAAAATATGTGCTCCAAAATTTTTGTTGAGCTAAAAGGTTAAGACGGTTGGTCGTGTGACAAATATTTTGAAATTGAGATCTAATCTGGGTATAGGATGGAAAATATAAGAGATAATGATTTTTATCCTCAACCTTCTTAGTGTCACAAATGTGACACACCCTTTCATCCCATGGTGTTTTAGGAATTGACCAATGCCCAATTTCACTATGGATCTCATGAGAATTTGTTCTTATCTTAGAAAATCTTATTTTTTTCTTTACACTTGTCAAAAAATAGAGATAATTTTGATCTTCTAGAGTAGGGTTGATTACATCCTTATAATACCTTAATTTCTTTTTTCCTCTAACTCTTTATCACACCATGTTTTCTCCTTAAATTTCAGTTTAAGGATATTTTTAATAGTATACTTATTCTGCAAAATGGTGTCTTCCATGATTCCCCAACAGCTTGTCCAAGACTGGGAATGTTTATGCCATCCTCGCTTGATTCAAAGGTGGTTACGACTGAATTTTGAAGCAATTTTAGGAAGCCTCTTGTCTTCCATGTTGTTTGACTTGTTCTTATAAATTAGGTATCTATTCATATACATGTAATCAATGGGGGAAAATGATTACCTATAAGAGGAGCATGGGATAGGTCATATTTCCTTTAATTTTGAGATTATAGATTATGACATTTTTTTGGATTTTCTTTATCTTTCTCCAAGATTCACGAGAGATATTGCATCCCCATAACTCACATCCATATAGTATAGCATGCATAAAAAGAGTATCAAAAAGAAGTTTCTTCTTATCCCATATCCAAAGATTGATTGATTTACAATTGTTTTGAATCCCATAATAATCTTTACACCCCCCAATAATCCTTTTTTCAATGTTATAATTCCAGTTGAGCTAGTGGTGAGTATCAATTCCAAGATATTTGTATGAAGTCACTTCCTCCAAGTTGTTTTTATCATATATGAATGTATAATAAGTGATATTCTTGGATTTAATGTTCATGAGCTTAGACTTGTCAGTACTAACAGTCATACCCATATTGGAGCAAAAATCCTTGAGGATTATTAGTTGGTTTTCAATATAGTGGGAAATCCTAGACATAAGAACAATATCATCAATGTAAAGAAGAATATTGATGACTATATCAGTGAGAGTAGGGTCAACACAACATGTTTCCTCAAACAAATCTTCTAACTTGTTAATGTATATATCAAAAAGGGTAGGGGACAAGGGACAACCTTGCTTGACTACAAAATTGTAGTTATTCTCTTTCGACCAACTCTCAATGTTCTTATAATTGGAAATAACATTGTCATAGAACCTTGTTGCAACATCCTTCAACTCAAAAGGCACGTTAATCTCTTCAATCCTATTCCAAAGATTTTTCCTGGGGATCGTGTAAAACTCTTTTCTAAAGTCAATGTGTTGGATTACTAAGAGGGGGGGTGAATCAATAATGAGCAATTTATACCACTTGTTAATCCTTTTTAACCACAATGTATATTCCTTTAACTTATTAAAAAATGTTCATTAGTTCATCATTAATATGTTATTGCATAATATAACATTATCTTCCATCAGTGCATAATAAACAATAATAAACACATCCACACAATGCACAATACACCAATGTTTTATGTGGAAACCCAATGTGGGATAAAACCACATTTTTTTTTTCTTATATGTCTTTAAGAATTACATTCAAGGAAGAACCTGTTAACTCCCAAAATGAAACCGTCCTTTCGGCCAAGTTTTGGGTGGATATCATAGCTTTCAGTAGTATCTTCAAGTCATTTTTGAGTTTTTACAGTTGAGAAAAATTTTGGTTTTGGTGTGTCTTAGGAAATATTTGATCCATAAAGTCTTCTATTTCAAAAATGTGACTGTTTACTTTCAACAGCTAACATCATCTTAAAGGGCCCATTGTGCGTTGTGGAAAGCGATAGCTTTTAGCAGCTAAGGGCGTTGTTTCATCAGTTCGAAATGCTGTGGAAAGTAACGAGGCGCGAAAAGCTCGACAGACAGTTCGCACGTGGCACGATACAGAGAGTACTTACTTTCCTGCTAAGAAACATTTTTCAAATGGTGTGGTACGTTGTTTTTCTTTCCGCAGCTAAAGTGAATTTCCTATCAAACGGTGCGTTGTGGAAAGTGTTCACTTTCCGCAGCTAACAGGGTTTTCTGAAGATTACGCGTGCTGGTGAAAGTGGCAAGCGAGCGTGATGGTAGGAATGTTCTCCAAACTCCGTAACTACATGAAGCGCGAATCACGTGCTCATTATCCACGCATGCATGAAATTATGAGGTGATCACCCCCACGTCACAACAAGATCCGAGACATGCGCTGGTGGAAGCAAGCAATCATGGCAGATTAAGCTTGTATAACAGGATATGACAGAAATTTGAAATATTTTCAGAACCGGTGTGCAACTATCATCATACCAGAAATGGCAAGTTCACATCCAGCGACGCAGGTACAGATGAGGTTCAGAGGGTTTGACACCATCAAATCAGGTAAAGTCGGTGTGGTGTTTCTCAGGTTATTTCCAAAGTACACCCGAGGTTCGCATTTCACCCAACACAGAGAAGAAGCCGAGACTGCTTTCAGCAGCACAGGACTAGGTTCAACCAAAAAAGTTACAGAAAATCACAGTGGCCGAGTGACAGAGTTGTAGAACGATGAAAAAATGTAGTGGCTTCTTGTTAAAACGAGAACTCAGCGATTTATCTTTTCTGGAATCGCATCCCGGGGTTCAAAGATATTTTTCAAACGCAGGTTGCATGGAGTTCGTGAACAGATTGCAGAGTGGGTGTCATCAAGCCACAGCTGAGGCCTTTGCAATGTCATTCGATGGTAACAAAGCTCG
>JASDQU010010316.1:217105-232487 GCA_032191745.1 Picea mariana | reverse complement strand
ATACCTTTCCTGTTATCTAGCATCTGATTTACAGTTTCTAAAAGCACTGGTTCATTAAGCTATTTTGATAAGTAATCTCTCCATTGTGCTATCTTAGTATCCCATTGATCCACCTACTGAAAAGTATTCAATTCTTAAGTTACCAGGCATACTTAGTTTACAACCCTAAGTAGTTTCCTGGAGTGATAACAGAACCAACTTCCAATTTTCTATATCCATATAGAAGGAGGCTCCAACCCCTAGTTTCTCAGGCTATAACCTAAGGGAAGCTCCAACTCCCCAATTCTCTGGCTACACCCAGAAGGAGGCTACAACCCCCTATGTTCTCCGACTACAAACGGAAGGTGGATACAAACACCTATTTCTTACTCTCCAACCTGAAGGAAGCTACAATTCCCTGATTCTCCGACACCAACTAGAAGGAGAATACAACCCCCTTTCCTTTTCCCATCCAACCTCCATCAAATATAAATTCCAATTGTAGACAACTTGTCACTAAATCAAACAATGTCACTGTCAACCTATCAATGTCAACCTAAACCATCAACCTGTAATAGCCTATACCAATCAACCTGTAACAACTTGTACCAATAATATGTACCAACACAAGTGAATCAAATATGCACAACACAAACTATCACAAGAACATGTCACATCAATCTCATCAACCAATCAAATCTATTCACCAAGATCAATCACTGAGACAAGTCTGAACCATATGCATAATATCACCAAGATGTGCATCAACCAAGAATACTTACAAACATCAACAATATGTATCACAATTAATATGTGCATCTAAAAGTATACCAAGTCATATATGCCACATCATCCATAAACCATGTGCCAACAATACTACTAGCAAGTGCCTCTAACAATGTACCAAATGTGTACCAATCACGCATCAACTATAGATCAAACTATGACTCATAAAAATGTACCAAAATCACCATAACATACACCTCATGTATGTGCCATTGATCCAGGTGGATATCAGTGGCCACCCACCTATTCCAACTGTTGAAAATAGTTCTTTGGTAATTTACTATTTTTAGCATTTTTTCAGGTCCTAAACTTCTGGGGCCATTTTAAGGGCCTAAACGACTAATCCAAAAAGGATCCAGAGAAGACTAAGAAAAAATCAAAATTCGCAGAAGAAACTCAGGAAGCTCAGAATGGCCTCAGCAGATAGATAAAGGGAAACAATTCAAAGTCCTTGAAACTCAATGAATTGGCATCATTGCGAAGAGAGCATCTCAAGATTTCCAACGACATAAACGACCTGTCAAATGGAGTTACGAATCAAAAGATATTCACAGTCAAATTTTTGGTCAACCTAGCCGAGTTAGCAGGGATGAGTCAACATCCGTATTGCTGATGTCAACAACAATACAGATGATGTCAATGTCCATATAGTGTACATGGCACATGCATAGGGTGACACATGTCATGATGACATTAGCATGATGTCATCATGGTGACTTGGTAGCATGAGAGGCTACCACATGTCACTCGATTTTCGACATTTTCGGGTAAATCTATGGACCAATGAAAAAGTGCCACATGACAGTCCATACATCCATGTGACAGACCGTACGGTGACGTGGCAGGCTGATGTGTAAGATGACCTGAAAGGTGACTATAAAAGTGGTTAGTGTGGGCCAATGGTTGGATGCTACGTGTCTTGGTCATGGGCTGCCACATGGTAGTGGGTAAATTCCCAATGAGGGCCCGAAACCATATTTTCAAAAATAAAAAAAATGGGCCCGCCAAATATGGTGGCTAAACTACAAGATCCAACAGATCCAAACAACGCTCCAAACTTGGAGAAGTTCCAAACCATATATATATATATATATATATATATTGTTACAAAAATAACCCAAAAGGGGAGGACCACGGGCTCAACCCTGGGACCTCCCCCTATCCAACGCCTTAACAATAGTATCTACCACCATTGGGCCAAAGGACTTTGTTGGTTCGTCCGCCCCAATTTTTTCTTAAAAGATGAGTCTTCCCATGGATGGGAAGAGGAGGCACTCGACGGTACAGTCGGGCATGTATTTCGAGACGCAACAAAGAGAATTAATTGCAAGGAGCAGGCACAAAAATCAAGACAAGATTTCTCAAGGGCTTGGGAGTGCCAGAGTCAGATTGAGCCGTGGAGACAGTCATTTTTTGGTAATTCGACGCCACTAATTCAATGGTGTTGTCTATTTCTTGATCTAGAAAAATCTTCTGTAGCTTAATTCCATAATGAGGTATACTTATGTATTTTGCCAAATTATTTTGCTGAGTTAATAAAAAGGACCACCCATTTGAGAGAAGGACCCGGAGACATAGTCCAACAAGGAAGAACTCCACTGTCATGTTTTTATTTTCATATTTGATGCTTATGTCTCTTCATTATTGATTGTTTCCTTCTTTATGGTGCACTTTAATTTATTCTCATTTAATAAAATTCTTTATAAGTCACTTCGATGAAAATATCCTGGATCATGTTGGTATCAGAGAAGTCATATTTGACTTGAATTTTTGAGAGTGAATGATTACTAGGGCCAAACATAAGTAGGGTGAAGGAACTCTTAAAAATTTCAATCCCGAAGTTAGATGTGCATCCCAAAGGAAGAAAATGGAAGAAGAGGACAAACATGATGAACAAGAGAAAAACTTCCATATGGTCTTTTATCTCATGTCAGAAATGGTTTTGCGAATGTATGGAGACTACGAGAAGAGGATGAAGAAGAAATGGAAGAAAAAAAAAGCACAAGTTGATGATAATGCTTCGGTAAATCAAGGGGCTGGAGGAGACCCTCGCGAGCCTCCATATTCACCATCATGTTCTAGCTCTTCTTCCTCTCATCATTCTAGCAATAAAGCTTCTTTTAAGAAACCATTATTAAAGATTGATGTAAAATTTTCTTTACCTATGTTTAATGGAGATGCTAATCCTGAAAAGATAGATAATTGGATCTGACAGGTTTAAGTATATTGTCGTGTTCAACATATTGATGAAGAGAAAGTTAATGTGCAACTAGATTCTCTTCGGTTGGAAGGCACCGCACTCGTATGGTGGGAGAGAAAATTTAAGGATATAAGTAAGTGTGGTAATATTCTTTCCTCATGGTCAGAATTTAAATCAGCAATAAGGACACAATTTTATCCATTCTGTTATTTACATAAAGCAATGATGGAATGGAAAACTTTAAGACAAAGTAAAAGTCAAACTATATAAAGTTTCAAAGAAAAATTTAGGAAGAAAGCTCTTGCATTAAACATTCCTTTGGATTCTTATGAAACTTTAATGAAGTATATTGGCACACATCATAGTTATATTCGTCATACTTTGCTATTATTTAACCCCACCTGTCTTGACAAAGTTTGTGTGCAAGACACTCACCTTGAGAACAGGGAAAAGAATGTTCAAGAAGATCCCACCAAGAAACCTTCCAATTTCCCGCACAATCCATTTAAGAAGTTTAAAAAGAAGGAAAAGAAGACTACCACTATAAAGAGAGAAGAAGGAAAACCATCTTGCACTCATTGCAATAAAAGTGGTCATGATGATGAACACTGTTGGAAACTACATCCAAAGAAGAGACCGAAGTAGTTCAGTGAAAAGGGGAAGACAAAGACCATTGCTACAATGCAACAAGATCTTGCTTCCAATTCAGGAGACAAAGGAAATATCATAGTGGTTGGAGTACACAGTAAAGATTCCCTTCATGCTAGTTCAAATTCCAATAATGAATCTCATGATGATGAAAGAAAGATGAATGAATTATTTCATATAAGAGTTGTATCTAAAACACTAAGATAGATACAATATTTGATCTGAGTTCCCAAGTAAACTTGATATCTCAAGCACTTGTAAAAAAGATGGGTCTTGAAACTAAACCACATCCAAAGCCTTATCCTCTTGGTTGGGTATGTGATAAAGAAAAACTTAATGTCACCAAGCAATGTAGGGTCAGATTTATTATTGCTTCAAATTTGATTGATGAAGTGGATTTGGATGTTGTATCACTTGATATATTTGGCACAGTTTTGGGGAGTCCTTATCTTTATGATAGAAAATAAGTCTTCTTTCGTCATGAGAACAAATACCACCTTAATAAGGGGGGAGTGGAATATATTGTTAGATCTCACAACATGAGGGTAAACACAACACGTGTTAGTGCAGGACAAATGAAGAGACTCATAAACATTAATAAGAGATATGTACTCATGGTTGTAGGGAGAAAGATGTCGGAACATCCGACGCTTTCTAAGGATGTGATCCTTCTCATAAAAAAGAACTAATTGATATTGTTTCTAAGTATAATGATATTTTACAGTAACTAGATGGATTACCTCCTAAGAGAGAAATCCAACATGAAATACATCTTCAACAAGATTCTCCTCTTCCTAATGTGGGCATGTAAAGGATGTCAATTGTAGAGATGACAGAGATCAATAAGAAGGTACAAGGCTTATTGGATCAAGGGGTCATCAGGCCCAACTCATCTCCTTGTGGTTCTTCAATCATGATGGTGCCAAAGAAATATGGCACATGGCGAATGTGTGTCGATTACTGGGCTTTAAATAAAATCATAGTGAAAAATCGATACCCTCTTCCTCGTATAGATGATTTACTTGATCAGTTAAAGAATGTTTTTTAATTCACTAAGTTGGATTTGTGTAGTGGATACCATCAGATCAAGGTTGCAGAACAAGATGCATGGAAGACTACCTTTAAAACCAAATAGGGATTTTTTGAGTGGTTACTTATGTCGTTTTGGATTTGTAATGCTCCGACAACCTTCATGCGTGTGATGAATGATGTATTCAAGCCATTTCTAGATGATTTTGTGATTTTGTATTTAGACGACATTCTTATATTTAGCGGGACTTGGGATGAACATGTAAGGCATGTAAAGATAGTATTAAATACTTTGCAAAGGGAAAAGTTGTATGTAAAATTATGCAAATGTGAATTTGGTAAGACTACACTTGTGTACTTAGTTAATATTGTAGGAGGATGACAATTGAAAATTGATCCTTCCAATATTGATGTAATTGTAAATTGATCTAAGCCAAAAAGTGTAACCGAGATATGAAGCTTCTTAGGTGCAGTCTAGTATTGGAGATTCATTTCAAACTTCTCCTTTATAGCATCTCCTTTGCACGCCTTAACCATTGTGAAGAACACTTTTCAGTGGAGAGGAAAGTAACAAAAAGATTTTGATACTCTGAAGGAAAATATCAGTACTGCACCAGTATTATCACTGCTGAATCTTCAACAACCCTTCAATATTGAGATAGATGTTAGTGGATACGCCATGGGTGTAGTATTGATGCAATATCGTAAGCCTATATGTTACCACTATGAAAATTTTAACCAAGTTGTTGTTAAATATCCTACATATGATAAAGAGTTATATGCATTAGTTCAAAGTGTAAACAAATGGAAGAAGTACTTGTTAGGGAAGGAAACAATCATACATACATATCATCAACCCTTACAGTATCTCCAAGCACAAACCAAACTACAACAATATCGACATTACAAATAGATGGGTTTCCTACAAAAATTTCATTGGTAATCAAGTACAAAAAGGGTACAAGTAACAAGGTAGTTGATATGTTGCAATGTACCCCAAATTTGCCAACCAGGAAAAAAATTTGCTAGGTGCATTAAAACTTCTTTATTCTGTTATACCTGATCTGTCTGCAATTAAAACATTTCTATCGAAATACGATGTGTACTTATTTTTATTATCACTGAATGAAATAAGGTGATTACCCCTCCATGTACTCATGCTTATTCTTATTACTCAAAACATGTGTCAGCATATATCAAACAAGTTGAAGTGGCCTCTTCCTCATACTATGAGCGATTCATGACCATGATGGTTTAAAGTAATCTCTAGTCTACAAAATTCTTATTTGAATTAGGGTACCCACCTAGGTACTTCATTAGAGTCCCTTATTCAAAAAGAAATGGTGCTCTCTTCCTCATATCCCACTGAAGGGATACTTCAGACTTCATTGTGACCATTCAAAACAATCCATATATATAATAACATCTCTTATAATTCTCTATGTCATGTGTTTACTAAAACAATGTTATTAGAAGAAACCCATTATCATAAGGATTTCTTATATATATAATTATCCAAGTCAACACATACTTTATTTGAGTTTAAATGAAGACAAGGTCGGATGTATTACCCGAAGGGATTTACCCTTGGTCGCATATGGTCTCCTTGCAACGACCATAATCTAACTGAAGCGTGCATCCCAATTGTCCCAGTAGTGGACGTTCTTGTCGATTTTTTCTTGTTATTGATTTCAAACTATAGCTAGCGAGTTTGCATACCCCAGTTGGACATCTACAGGGTCACCCGATTACATGCGTTAACACAGGGGTTAGAATCCTACCTGGCATGACAAGTCACCAACTTAAAGATTACTATCCACTATGGAGGCCATTTGATTCCATGATGAGGATGAGCACTAACAGTGTTAGTGGCTCGTTCAAGGCGCATCTATTACTTGTCCGACATTACATTGAAATATCTAGTTAGAAGTTATGAGGTTTTCGGTACGAAACTGGTCTAAGTCAATGTGTCCAAAGCGGATGTGCCAGGTGTCTACAGTCACATGGCCCCAAGGATCCAAGACATCTAACCACCATTACTCTATGATACGAGGGAACTTGGGTATCTGTTGCTCCATTTCTCTTTCATCTCTTATGTATCTTTGTGGGAAAAAACATCTGAGTTAGCCTCTGTAATATTGTTCTGCATATCTGCATTAAAATTTGAAACAAGATATTATTACAATAGAAAATATAATGGTTGAAAAACACAATAGAAAATATTATTGGTGTAATGGTTGAAAAACACAGATAAAATATGGTTGAACCATATTTTATCTGTGTTTTTTAAGAATGATCTAAAGTTTTTTATACATGTACCCTTTTTATAAATATCATATTTGGAAATATGTTTGAAGATAGTCAAAACAAGTCATCAAAATATGGAATGTACTTTCAATGAAAAATAAAAATTTCTAGAATGTACACATGTGCCACTTGTTTAAAAACACCGTAATGGTATTCCATCTTCAATTATTTGTTCATGATTGACTTTGGACATTTTCCATTTTCTAACTTTTTTTTTTTTTTTAATTGAACTTCTATTAACTTTATGCATGCTACACATACCAAATGACTATATTGACAACTTGTGACATCTGACTGGTAGTCTTGAAAGTGAACATGAATATCAGTTTGATGGGTTTATTGAAAAAAATATCCTTTCAATACAATGGATCCTCTTTCATATATAAAACCATTATCATCAAAATCTTCTAATAGCCTCATCTTTTGTTCTGTGCATCGCATCAAATAATATTTCACGTTTTCAGTGTTGTCTACAGGCGAAACCATGGAAAAAAAATCTCCTGCAAATAATTGAATATATTGGACAACAAATAATTCGTGTTAGATTATCACACAAGTACATTTACAAGTTATTTGAAAAAATTTAAACATAAAAATTTTACCTTCTCTAACAAGATCAGAAACTCTATCGCCATCAACTGACACTATAGTTTCATTTGATTCCATCTCCTCTGATCTTGCAAGTGGCATTTTCCTTTTTACATTAAGTTCAATATGCCTCCAAGCTTTAACATATCTTGCATTTTCATTCTCGCAAATATCTATGGATTCTGTGTCCTCTATGCAAACTGAACAAAAACAAGAGTCATTTCTTTTATCAAATGCAAACCCATTTTGAAAACGTTTTGTTTTAACTGAATGTATTTTTCGTGTGCCAGGTATTGTAATGGCATCATATGGGATTGATCTATTTACATCTTCGATTCCAACATACCAAAATAACTTGCACAAGACAAAAACTTGTTAACTTGAAATCTCTCAAGAAAATGATTGAAGATTGAATATAAATTTGAACACATTCAAATTTATATATCCTATGTACATACATGTAACATTTATATATAGACACACTTGTGCACATCCCTTGACGGATTATATTCATGGCTTAGCACCATTTTGCACCATTCAACAACTTGTTCAACAGATTCAAATCGATTGACATGAGAGTTTAGATGATACCTTTGATATGCTCGTTTTATAGATGCCCATGCACCGTCATGCTCTCCTTTTCCATGAATAGTCTCAAAAAAATTCCAACAATTTGTAATGTTTAATATTTTATGAAGACGACATAACCAATAAAATGATCATGCATATTTGAACTAACCCACACACCCATCAGACCATATCCAATGTCGATCGAATCTGATTTCCTATTCTTTCAATGAATCATAAAATTTATCAAAACAATGTTGTACATAATGTGTGTCATGTGCTCGATCATCACTTATATAAAAGTGATATTCTTTAATAACATGTCCATTGTCGTTGGTACTTTCTATGTTATCAAGACTCCATTGAGCATGTTTATATAGAACGTGGACACATATCGTGACTTGATCAAAATGATAATATTCACTTTGTATTTATGTTTTTGCAGTGAATGTGTAATTCTCTGCAAAATCAACTACAGACAAAATTTTCCCTGGTGGAAACACTTCACGGGATTGTTTGAAATGTATATCTTTCCATCCAGCTCTATGTGAATGCTTGGTGTATTTATAGATTTCTTCCTCAAACTTCTTCAAAAAATCTATCACGCAGATTTTATCTACCTTCAAATCAATCCTTTTGGAAATAACATTTGAAGAATGTGGAGCCGTGCTGCTCAAATATTCATATCTCTTCCAATTGACTCTTATCTTAGAAAATGATTGATCATACATATCAATATGATACTTTAAATGAAACAAACTTAGATTTCCACAACGATCGCATTTTTTTTTTGTAAAATAAATCATCATCTTCTCTTTCACATAGAATTTCATATATAAAAACACGGAATGTGGAAGGAGGAGGTGAACCTGGCCATAAAGTTTTACCAAAATCCAAAAAAGTGTCGTAATACAACTCAAATTCCACATGATAATGACAACAGCAAGTGTCATGGATAGTGATGGGTCTAACAAACTATTGTTTTTATTGCACAAATGTATTGATGGAAATTTTAAGTTCTTTGTGCTCTTCTTTGAACTTATTGAACAACTCTATTTGTGTCATTGGAAATATATGTTTTAGATGTTCTTCATATTTTTTTTGTGTTATTCTTCATCGCAACACATCCCTTGTATGTGGTGAAACACGAGATTCTTCCAACCAACAATTACAGGTCAATTCTTTAACATTTTCTGCAATTCTATCTTTGTAAGGTTGTCTAGAAATCACTGTCCAACAAGACAATTCATCATTTACATGTATTTGCAATCGAAATTTTCTATGTTTGTGCAATGTTTTTCTTGACGTTCCCATCATTTTTGCCATGTGTCATGTCAAACAATCTTTTATATTGCTCCCTGAAACAATTGTTGTTTGTAACGTTCTACGTGCAACATGGACATCTTCTTTTCGAGATTTTCCAAAAGCTTTTAATACACTAGTTATATTGTTAAAGACATTCTGTTTCACCTTTGTATCATTTGTCGACTTTTGAATACCCAATAATGATGTAGCTTCTTTTAACTTTCTTGATTTCATTAGACAAAGTAAATGTTGAGTTTGTACTGTTACTGATTCATCTTTGAAAAAAGTATTATACATATTCTTAGTTTGATATCTTATATAATTCTTAGTTTTTTTCTTCTCAAATTTGTCAGTATCAACATTTTTTAATATTTCATCATCAATGTTGATAGATTCTCCTGCATATTTCAATTTATAGTCTATATTAAAAAACATAACCCGAACAAAAATTCACTAAATTATATATACTTGAGTGTTCATCTTGTATTAATCTAAATTTATGTGCATACCTATAGGTGATTCGTCTTCGTCTTCTGCTTCAATTTCGGTTTCATCATCTTCTTCGACATTATGAGACAAATCTATTTATGTTTTTTGAAAAACATCAAATTGTAATTACAATAAATTATATTATTTAGAATATTTTAAATTTGAATTCTATACTTTGAATTCTATACTTTTTGAATACAGTCCCAATGTGTGTCGTGTGCTCGATCATCATATGTGCATGCATACCTAGTTGAACTTCTTCTTGTCAAAAATATCTATTGACATTATCATTGTTTCTTTGTTCAATATTTGCACGTTCTTGTTTCTTTCTCTGATAAATCTCTTTCCTTTGTTCGATTTGGCGAGTATCATCTCGAGTGCGATCAATTTTTCTCTTGCACAAACTTTTATTTCCCATGAATTTTATAGTTATCTGTAAAATATATGTTCAACAAAGACTTCACCTTGAAAAAATGTTCAACATTTATCTTTCAACATATAAATTGTTATTCCAATAAAAACTTGAACAAACATCAATTACCTTATTCAACAAAAACCAAAAAGATGATTCGAAACTTTGTTTAAGTGCTCTAGAAAACCATCATGTATCGATATCGATCCTCTGATTAATCCTATGGATCAGAGGGAAGAAATAAAGAAAGAAAAGAATACAGCTGCAATCGGTAATAGAAATGATTTGAAATCCCTATCCCCAGGCTTATATCTATCTATCCATCTGATGAATTGTGTTAAATGTGTTCGGCCGAAAACCTATTTATACAATCTGGTGCAAAATGAAACGATATGACGTGTCTTTTCATTTTTTCCAACCGACGAAATTCACTCAATAGCCTTCCGGCTAAAACAAGGTTTTTTCAGCCGAAAACCTTGGAAACCATTCAGTTTTGACAGTTTCCGTTAGATTTTAGTCTTTCATCCGAAATAACTGTTTTTCGGCCGAAAGATTATTTCGGCCGAAAACATGAAATTGGGACTGAAAACAAAAACAAGAGAATTGCCCCAAGCTTACTTGAACTTCGGAGGTTGCAGACTCCTGAAAATACTGAGAATTTGGTTTTGAAAATAACACCAGCATTTCCAAAACTGAATCTATTTTCAATTCCTATAATTTGTTTTCATTTCTTTATTTTTATCTAATTTTATTTAATTTTTTTAAAAAAGCACTACATAATATTTTCAGCAGACATTATGATTCGATTAAATAAAATATCGGTATCTCTAAACATATACAGTGAAAAAAATGGAAAAAATATATTCATAATCCTTAAACAGTTCTTTTCAAAAGGGTATATTTAGATTTTAGTTTTAAGTAAAAATTAAGATAGATACAAGGTGTAGAAAAACATGTGTTTAAAATCTGCAATGTTTTCAACTTGGTCAACTTAAAAAAATTCTAGAAATTATAATATTCATCCGTTAGATTCAAAATTATAGTCATAATAAAATAGAGTCTATGTAGATTGTTGCAGTATATTTCGTTTCTTAAAAACATAAGTTTAATAATAAATACATTGTTGTAGAAAAAAGTAACTCATTATCATTCCTTTCATGTTTAAGGAATCTACTGTTAAACAATTGTCAAATTGACATATCAAATCGTGATAAACAAAAATTGGAAAATAGTCATTTGAAAGCTAACACAATTCTTCACAAGTTTTGTTTTTACTATAAAGTGAAATTCTAAATAAAAAAAATACTTTTGTATGCCGGAAGTTGAAGAACTTGTGAAAATACAGTTTTTTTTCTCATAAAACAAGCAAAAGTGTAACCCATATTCATGATTTCACCCCATAACATTAATTTCATTATCCTTGAACTTCTCTAGTGCTGCAACATTATGAGGTTTCTTCTCTTTTCTTGCTTCAAAGTGTGGTTCCATGATAATTACTTTCACAATATCTAGAACTTTATTCTTAAAAAGGATGAGGTCAATCCTTTTCTTCCATGCTCTCAAGTTTAAAGCCCCTTCTAACTTGTTTTCTAACTTCATAGAGTAAGTCATGACTGCTTTGACTTGGTCAACCTTTGACTTTGACCAAAAAATCAAATTTGATGCCTTGGATTATTGAGAGTACCAGGAGGTGTGCTTGGCTAGAGCGCACTAGGCTATCAAGGATTTAGGTCAAGCACTTCACCTAAGGCTCCTGAACAAGAGGGTTAGGTTTTCGTTGTTGAAGCAAAACTCTGACTGTAACTGCAACTGCAACTGAGCAAATCCTCCCAATCTACCTTCTAATGGTTAAACTATCCAAAGATAGTGTGGACCCATAACCTGTTAAAATAATAGGTGTGCTCATTTCATGATAGACAATATCTCTATATTGTCACCCAACCATAGGCACAAAGGTCACCCTTGAGCACCTTAACCTTGACAACTAGAATAATTTTGGAAGAAATCACTAGAACAAATAGTCAACCAAGGTAGCGTACCCCTCTCCAATGTTAGTGTGCCAAGTAGAAAGTCCAAACCATAACCAAAGACCAAGTCACCACTGCAGCAACTGCAACTCTCCACTAGTCATGCGCACCACTAGTCCTTATGGAGTTATGAGAGTGAGTGAGTGCAAATGAGCTCAAGCAACCTCTATTTATAGTCCTCCGAGTGACCTAACTAGGCCAAATTCTTCTTTTGGAGGCTAATAATTTAATATAAATTATTCTCTTCAGCCGACTTGTCTTCTAGGATTATTAACCAACTATTTAGGGTTTCTCTTGCTTCCCGAAATATTCCAGTCTCATTAAAGGTTACATGTAGAGGTTAATACCTCCTACAACTATCGTAACATCCACATGTCGTTGAAGATAAGGATGGTGTTTCTATCTCTTTAATTTGCAATATCTAAAAAGGTTTATGTTGATTAGGATTTGTAAAAGATATTTTGATATATTTTGTATTCTTCTATTTTTTTTGTCATAGATATTGAGTGGCGAGAGCATCTTAGGGTACATTATATGAGATTTTTTTATATAATTTCTAAAAGTATAATTTATTTGTAGAGCCTATGAACTTACATTGTTGCTGATGGGTATATATACTAATGGTAAGGACTTTTGAGTTTTATTTTGAAATCTTTTTGGTAAAGTGCCCACACAAGAAGTAATATTCAAGAAGTAATATTCATGTAATTTTCATTCATGATATTTTTTAATAAAAATATACATATAAAAAAAATTAATAAAATTTAAATATTTAATTAATTAAATATTATTATAATAATTTAATTACAATTATTGATATCTATAAATTATAGTTTTACTATTATCATTAAATATAAATTATTTAACATTTTATTTAATTTACATTAAATATATACATATTAGAAATATTAAACATATACAAATTAGAATTATTATTATTATAATAGTATTTAGGACATTTTTTTTTGTTGTTTCTTTATATTTTTTAAATAATTTATATTAATATAACAAGAAGCCATGTGTACTCATAATATTACAATTATTATTACTTCTAAATTTAAAGAGAATATGTGTTATGATAAAGAATTAGAGAATGAAAGAAAATTATAATATTAGAAGGAGGTGGTCAACCTTAATTTAGAAGATCAAATGTGGTTGGACAATTCACTGGGATGAAAGATTATGCGATCTTTCTAACACTAAAAGGGTTGAAGATGAAAAACACTTCCTACCAAAATTAAATCCCATTTAAAAAATATTTTCCACAATACAAACCTTCCTAACCTTCTAAGTCATCACAACTATGATAATCTTGAAACCCTTCTCTCAATACTTTTTGAGCATGGCAATAAAATTTTAAATAAATTTAAATAATCTCTTACCTTCTTAAAATCCATGTCAATAAAAGTTAACCATCATCATTAATAATCAAGTAATCTAATTAACTGCTATCTTTCTCCTATCCTTATCTTTCTCCTATCCTTTTTAAGGTTAGGATGAACACTAATGAAACACTGGCGAAAATAGTGAAATTGTAAACGTTGATATGTCCAATGCAGACTTATTGCCGGATTCGAGGAGTGACCCGGATCTGGTTTCTACCAATAACATTGGAACAGAAGTAGAGACAGCTGGATTGTTTTTGGATTATCCAAAGTCTCCTATAGCAATTGAAGCAACCTTACATTCAGAGGATGAGTTGGTATCTCATGAAGTCAATCTAGAATCCTCTAATTATGTGCCGCAGGTAGCGACGAACACGGTAACCCAGCGACTGTGAGTGCAGAAATAATTATGTGCCACGGGTGGCGACGAACACGGTAACCTAGCGACAGTTAGTGCAGGAGCAGTTGGTGAGTGCAGGAGTTGGTGTGACTACAAAAGCGATCTTTCGATATGAGACCTCTCTATATCTATGGTGAGTACAGAAGCAGTTGGTGCGGTACAAAAGCGATTGAAGTGGCAACCGAAGACTCGGGTATTACAACAGCTGTGTCAATTTACCATACAGCAGCGGTTACGGATGATAGTGAAGCTACAGCGAATGGATTGAGGTGCTATAACTCTATTGTTTCTCAGAATAGATACACGCATAACATTAGGTCAAAATGTGGATCACAGTCCTAGATAACCTATTACGATTTTGTATTTGCAGTGTTATATAGTTTGGATTTATGCAAAGTTTCAGACTCGGTTGGAAGTAATATGTACCAGCAGTGTCATTGTGACAATTAGATTTAAAAGTATTTAGATCCAATAACCATGTACGTCCTAGCATTTATAACTATGCTGACAGATACATATTGTTTGCCTTACTATTCTGCCAGATACATATTGTTTGCCTTCTCAGAACATCAGACTCGAAACCTCTGTCATATTGTTTGCCTTACTATTCTGCCAGATACATATTGTTTGCCTTCTCAGAACATCAGACTCGAAACCTTTGTCATATTGTTTGCCTTACTATTCTGCCAGGTACATATTGTTTGCCTTCTCAGAACATCAGACTCGAAACCCAAGATTTGGCTCATGTCTGCCCTGAGGCACATAATACGACAGATGTGTTTAAGAAAAACGCATGGCAACAAGTAATTCGCTACCTAACCATTTCATCAATGCCCAAGCGGTATAAGCTTGCAGGAGCCTGGGTTAGGTTTTTCTACGGCACCAAAGAAAATGCCTTTTGATGATATTACATGGAGCAATGAAGAGAGTTGAGCATTTGCCAAGACGAGGAAATTCGTTAGGATGCTTTTGTGCTTTGTGACGCTCAAAACCTTTCTTGAGTCATTCCTAATGATTATGAATAAGGTGGATTTGATAAGGGATCTGTAATCCTCTTAAAAAATTTCATTTAAAAAAAAATTCAAAACTTTGAGGGATTTGATTCTATGATAAATCCAAACTTAATAATTTAATGTGGTTCTCTTTATATATTACATGTCAACTCCATGTTAAACATCCAAGATACTACATATCATTATGATTTTTTTTTTACTTTCAATGATATATATATATATATATATATATATATATATATATATA